>CAJUYG010001024.1:137000-174087 GCA_910591675.1 Galerucella calmariensis
GCTTTGCACATGTGGCAAAAAACTGAAGCTCATTAGGCTTTTGGTAAGGAAAACTGAAAATGCCTCAAGAGTGAAGAATATTTACCCATAATACTCAGCAACAATTTCTTGCAGATTCTCCGCAAATTTTTGAAAATTTTTTTGCAACCAGTCTGATTGAGGTTTTTGGAATAACGAGTTATAAACGTTCTCCATGTTTCATTTATTATAGAAAAATATATATATTTTTTATTTATTTATCAACGGGATTACCCAATATAATGATACAAGAATAATACATTATAGACTAAAATATTACATAGAAAATTTTTAACAAATGCACAAGAGATTCGCGGGTTAATTGTCCGTGAATTGATAAAAAAAGTATATAAAAATACATTGCAATTATGACATAAATCTGTTCGTCACCAGTCATCATCTGATTCTTGGTCAAGAACTTCTTCTGGGTCTAGAGCTCCCTCTAGCTCTACCCCGTCAACAACTTCTTCTGAGTCTGCAGTTTCCTCTAATTCTACCTCTTGGGATAACATATTATCGCTGTCTTCATAATTTGAACACTGGCGTGACTCACACGAACCACAAATAGATGAGCAGACAACACGAGCGCCACGTAGAGCACACGCGCGGCGAACGACGGAGGAACGAAAGTAATAAATTATAGCGTATACATTTAGATATACTGGTTTTTCCCCGGGGTATCAAAGGTATGACTTATATACATCGATGGAAAGGTGGGAATTCCAACGTTACACTAGTTAAGGTGTTAAAATGTTAGAAATAAAAAGCAGGGAGAACAAAACCACCAAAGAAAAAAGTGCAATTTTTCCTTGAGCAGGGTTCTCTAATTTTATTGAACAATGGACGACTTCGTCAAAAAAAGTAATTGCACAATCGAAAGGAAGACATTCTTAGCTTTCAAATGATGTATCATAAAGACCAATCGGATCATGTATAAATTTTTAATTGATGGTTGTTCACAAAATTTCCCCGCGATCCAAAAACAGCAAAAATTTGGGATTCAATAAACAAAGGATGACAAAGGACCTTATGAGGACCCATAATCAAGAAAATTTTGAGTAAGTTAGTGCAATACAAAAAAAATAGGAACAAATTCCTGGCGAGGTCAAAATTACCCGGGAGCAGAAAGTTTGACCCGTGTTCCGATATGGCCAAAAGAGTCAAGCGTGACTCAATTCACAGGGTATGATAGCAGCAGAATTCCTCTTTCACATGAATTTTGAATCATGAGAAAATATGCATTTTTCACAAAGTTATTGAATAATCTGTCCCCCCTCTGATGTGTAAATACACGGACTGTGCTCTCCGGCATACAGCACAGAAGCTCATTATTCGAGGTGCGCTTGGTGCCGTTTTTCTCGAAACCGGTCAAATTTTCGAGAAAAGTATTGGGAACCATTTTTGTAGAAAATTAACTGAAATTTAATTTTTATCTGAACCAAAAATCTCTAACTGCCATATTTTAGGAGATATTGACTGAAAACCTATTTTCCTGGTCTTTTGGGGCCATTTTCTCCGCCCTCGCACGCGTTTTCATGCAGAGCTTTGTCTCATGTTTAATAAGGTACCAATTGCAACTTCCAGCCGGAAGATGAAAATAGGGCGTAATTAATGTTAACTTTTTCCCTTTATTTACTGGAATAATACATGCACACAGAAGTATAAGTCCAGAAATATTTTGTAACGAGAAGTTAAGATGTGATTTGGTACAAATTAATCAAAGACCTAATAATCACCAAATTTGACGATAATGCATAAAAAATGAAATTAAATTATTAGGCTAGTTTTATAAGCAAATATTTAAATATCTTCAATGCTTCAATTGTCGTTAACCTTGTTTTTTCTTTTTAAAAATATTTTGGGTGTCTAAAATGTTGCTTATTTCTATGTGCTTAAACTTCTGCCATTGACATTGGTTTAAAACACGAAACACGTAATTGTTTAATCTTAAAATAGCTTTATTTTATGGTTTTATTACTATTTATGTTGAGATTAAAGATATGACAAATTATATACGGAAACATCAAGTTTGTGAAGGAATGAACTAATAAATATTTTTATTACTTTCTCGAATTAAGAAGAATATTACTGTAGGTTTATACTTCTAAGATATTTAGTATTGTCATTCGAAAGATGTTTACTATTATTAATAGTAATAAATAATAAATAATATTATATAATATAATATATATAATTAATAAATTACACAATTATACATTGAATAAAACATTTATTTGGAAAAAAGAGATAGCCAAGAAAACAAAGCTGACAGTATATAAAACAGTCGTCAAACCTATTCTTACATATGGATGTGAAAGCTGGACATTATCTAAGCAGCAGAAAAGTAAAATACAAGCTGTCGAAATGAAATTTTTAAGGGGCATAGAGGGAATAACAAAAAGAGATAGAAAACGAAATGAAAATATAAGAGATGCTCTAGAAATGGAATCGATATTAAGTAGTATAGAAAGACAGCAACTAAGATGGTTTGGTCATTTGGCAAGAATGAACAACAATAGGCAAGTCAAGAGAATATGGGGAGCAAGATCAATCCAAAAACAGACGAGAGGCCGGCCGAGGAAAACATGGAATGATGTAATTGTAGAGAATTTAGCGAAAAGAAATAAAACATGGACAGTAGGAAACAACATGGCAAAGAACAAGAAACAATGGGCCAATTTTATTTATAATAATTAAACATTACACCTTAACACCTACGGGTATACTAAGATTTTTGATTATATATATATAAATTACACAGAAATTATTAATAAAGAAAGTACATTTTTTTCTAGGCTCCATCTTCAAAATAATCTTATATTTTACCGGTTTGTAGTACTTAAGACGGTTGTTTATGGCTAACGTGAGAAAAAAGCGAAAAAGCGTTAAGAAAATTGTCATAAGGTTAACACAGTTAATTAGTACAATTAGTTCACACCTTTACCGAAAAAATAGCGAGTTAATTTTGACAGCAAATGAGTTGTAACGTTCACAGATTTTTTTTTTAGTATCCATAATTCGGTTTAATGTATTTTTGTTGCAGCTTTAAGGCGTCTGACAAAAGTTTTGTCCCATGGAAAGTGTCTGACACTTATGATACTACTCTAGAACATTATTCTACAAAACATATATAAAAATCAGACATTTAAATTTAAGTAAAGTACCTAACTCTTATTTTTAGTTATCTTTCTCACTCGATACCTGCCCAGGTACTCACAAACCAGTCTTTAAAAACATTTGCCCGCAAACAAAGTACTTATACATTTGTTTAAAAGCATTTTTTTTGACAATCACTTATATATATATATACAAATGTTACAATTGCGTCCAGATCAAAACACAAAACATGTCGCTGAATAGTGAAGCAGTGGTGGGCATTTGTGCTGGATATATATTTTTCACTTCACAGAAAAGAAAACAAAAACGTTGGTGGGTACGCGAACTCCTGCAAAACGGAATAGAACATTCTGCAAACTCACTAAGAGACCTAAAATTGAATGATGGTGTACTGTGCAGGTCTTCAATTAAACACAGAGTTTTTTCTTGATTCCACATTGTACTTATACACACAACAATAACTAAACACAATAATGAACCACGAAATTTGAGTCTTACTAGGTACACCACTGATACAATGCAAACCAGAGAATAAACAAACGTTTGTCGTGAACGCGTCCAGACTTGCCCCTTGGCTAGTATAAAAACACGTGTTTTCCATTCTGACGGGAACGTTTGTCGTGAACCCGTCCAGACTTGCCTCTTGGCTAGTATAAAAACACGTGTTTTCCATTCTGACGGGAAACAAACAAACATTAAACTTTTGTTCAAATGTTTTCAAAGAAATGTTTGCAAACACATTTTAAAGAGCTTTTGAACAGCTTTTATACAAATGTTTAATTGTATGCCGGCAAATGTATGTAGGTCTGGACCAGGCATAGCTCCCTCCACAAACACAAGGGTATTCACAGCACACCAAATGCTACTGAGAACCTAACATTTCATCTATTTGAAAATAAGTTATGTCTTATCGCTCTGGGATCTTGGACTAATAGGAATTCTGCAATTACCATTATTCTTAAAAACAATATCGTATGTTAATACAAGGGCGTAGCCAGGGGGAAGGATTTGGGAGTTCAACACCATGGTGTATATACAATTTTTTCCACTACTAGCCAAATTTAAGAGAAAAATTAAAAATAATCCAGAAACGCACCACGAGAAGCGTTTAACCCGTCGTCTGACTGACAAGTCAGTTTTCGATATATTATGAATGTACTCGTTATGTCATCAGTCATTTTTGGTTGAGCGCGAATTTTAAACTAATGGAATTTTTATTAAAATAATTTTATCTTGATAGGAGATTTCAAGTTTCAAATATGTTAAAGACAATCTCCTGGGTATACAAAATTATGTTGCACAAATTTTTGTTGAGCTGCTATCCCTGAATTTTCAAAATTTTTGAATTTGTCCATTATTGACCTAGGTAAATTATTAACCACTAATAGAGAAATTCAACTTCTTAGTTGGCTAAAAGAAGCAATAATTGTCAACTTCACAGATAGTAGTGGAAAAATACTATTTTTATGAATAAGAGAGTATTAAAATAATAGAGCAATAGTTATCCATAGGTGTATCACTTCTTTTAGTAGACAGTTAAAATATTTTTTTAAGTTATATCTAGAGTATTTTCAGTAGTAATACCCCTAGGGTCTTGATAATACCGAGATAATTTTGTCATAGAGAATGCTGAAAGCGAGTCGCTTAATAATTTATTAGTTATAAACAAACAAATATTATTCATTTTTATTCAAAACTACAGTTGTGAGAAGTACAATTGGTAAATTAATTGAATCGTTAGATGCAATACCAAATCTTCGCGACATTTTTAATCCAGTTGTCAGTTTGACGTTTAATTAATTTTTAATAAAAAATAAACACCAAACTGAAAACACCACATGTAGGGTATTATCGCTGTGATACAGCGGTGATTGGATGAAATTTGACACATGACTTGAAATTAAGTAATTTGATTGGTTACTACCTATATTCAGTAAAAAATTATCAGTAGTAATACCTCTAGGGTCTTGATAATACCGAGATGATTTTGTCATAGAGAATGCTGAAAGCGTGTTGCTTGAAAATAGCCCAAGGCCGCAGGCCGAGGGCTATTATCTTTGAGCAACACGCTTGAAGGATTCTCTACGACAAAGTTTTGAGTAAGTATTTATCAAGACCCGAGGAGTATTCGATAAGATAATTTTTTACTTTGTAGCTTTCAAAAAATTGATTGCCAATCTGATGTTTAATAATTTTCAATACAAACTTAATCAATTTTAATCAAATCGTATTCATTTTTATTTAAAACTACAGTTGTGAAAAGTACAATTGGTAAAATAATTGAATGGTTAGCTGCAATACCTAATCTTCGCGACATTTTTCACCCAACTGAAAACACCACATGTAGGGTATTATCGCTGTAATACAGCGGTGATTGGATGAAATTTGACACATGACTTGAAATTAAGTAATTTGATTGGTTACTATATCCAGTAAAAAATTATCAGTAGTAATACCCCTAGGGTCTTCATAATACCGAGATAATTTTGTCATAGAGAATGCTGAAAGCGTGTTGCTTGATAATAGCCCAAGGCCGCAGGCTGAGGGCTATTATCTTTGAGCAACACGCTTGAAGGATTCTGTACGACAAAATTTTGAGTATTTATCAAGACCCGAGGAGTATTCGATAAGATGATTTTTTATAATTCATTTTTATTTAAAACTACAGTTGTGAAAAGTATAATTGGTAAATTAATTGAATGGTTAGATGCAATACCAAATATTCGCGACATTTTTAATCCAGTTGTCAGTTAGACGTTTAATTAATTTTTAATAAAAAATAAACACCAACTGAAAACACCACATGTAGGGTATTATCGCTGTAATACAGCGGTGATTGGATGAAATTTGACACATGACTTGAAATTAAGTAATTTGATTGGTTACTATATTCAGTAAAAAATTATCTATTAAATAACATTTGTATAAATATAATGAATAGATCGGGAGTACACTTATATGTATGTCATACTAATTATTTAGGTAGGTATAGGTTTAAACTTTGACTTTTAAACAACGTTAATAAATAATAATTTTATTATAACATCTCACCAGTATAGAGCTGATTCTTACAAATCCAAATCAGAAGATGAACTGTCCCAACCAATATTTACAAGTATACGGCCATGTAATCTTTAATACACAAGGCTTTTGGAATGCTCAAATCTTTTTTTATTGTTAGAAAACTTGTATTAGCTCAGGTACATTTATGAAAATTTTGGAAAATATAGATTATTTTGTTATAATATTTAAAATGACCGTACTAAGTTTTGCATTAAAAATTATGTTTTATTAATTACTCTCTCTAACATAAAAATTGACTATAGTAGTGTGCAGTTTTTTGTAGCGAAGTATCAATAACAACAATTTTTTATCAAATCAGGATAAAAATATCTTTATCAATCAATGCTTCTTGTTTGATTTTTTTCTGACATCAAATTAAAAAAAAATTTTGCCGAAAGACATTTTTCGTAGGATTATTGGGGAACTTTTATCAAAATTTTTGTTTTGTTTGAATAAACTTTCAACTTTTTAGTAAATAGAAAGTACGAACCTTTTAATTTTTGGAACCTTCTTAAAAATTCTGACGACATACCCCATTTTTTTTCAATTTAACCATGCACGTATCCTGCACTATCAACGCACTTTCCGCTAAATCTGATTATTTTCCAGTAGATTTATATTATTTATAAATACCCTATATTTATCCGGATGTGCTGAATGATTAAAAGTACATAAATTTAAAAAAGTAAATAATAACAAACTGCGATTATATGTGGTCATTTACCGTGATACAAAATATGAAAATCCCCTATAAAAATAAACCAATCTCCCAACTTTTTCAAAACTGTGCTCCAATCTTATACATATTTGACAATGATTATTTGCAGTTTTGCGGTTCGTTCGGTTTGTGAGAGTGATCTCTTTTTAGAACATTATTGCGACAATACTGTCTATTATACCTCAATGTCTTTGTAAATAAGTTTGAGTCATTTAATCTAAATATACACGTGGATTCACCAACTCGAATTACTAAAAATTTTATTATTTTTTCTCTTATTTTTTTGGGAATCAAACCACAATAATGTTTTTTATTTTTATCTTTCTGAAAATATTGAATCTCAATTTTTGAACTTTCTTAATAAGATTATTAAAGGTTTCCATACATCATTCCATACAACATTAAAAATCATGGTCTAAAAGAAATACGTACTTCATCTGAGAATATAAGACAAGACAAGACGCACAAGACAAACACCAAAATTCATAAAAATTCAATAAGTTTTAATGATTTATGGCAAACCTTCGATAGAATGTATTAGAAATACTTTAATTGTGACCTAAAAAACGTAAATCTGTTTAATGAGGGTTGCAGATGTATAAATAATGCAGTCTCAAACTAATGTAGTTGTGCGTTTCATTTGTCTTTGACTGTACATTGAAAAACTCACAGATAATCCTCACATACTCAATTATATCGATAACTATAAAATAATGTATCGGAAAAATTTCAAGTACCTATATTAAATAAAGCTATCATAAAATTCGCATATCTAGAGATAAAAATTTATCCAGAGAAGCTTGGTCTGATCGATGATTTAAGAAACAAAAATTGTTCAACACATTTTTTTGACCTCGACACGGACGAACTTAAAAATTATTTCGTTAAAGTTTATAATAGGGAATATTAGCTTTATAATCTCTCGTGATGCTCTTTCTTTCCTTTTTCCTTCCAGAAAAATCACTGATAGTTTTTTCCTAAGACCAGTAGGTACCTAGATGAATTTGAACTAGTGCAAACTATATTCAGCATCAAATATTCCTGTAGCATAGATGGGTTATCTGCTAATATATTTTTTGCACTAGTAGCTGTGAAGTTGACAATAATAATTATTGCTCCTTCTAGCCAACTGAGAAGTTGGATTTTTCCTATTAGTAATTAATAATTATATCTATTATTAACCTAGGTCAATAATGGACAAATTCAAATAGTAGTTAACAAAAACTTGTGCATGCAGCATAATTTTGTATGACCAGGAGATTCTCTTTAACATACAGGGTGTCCCAGGAGTTCGTACCAAAAACTTGGGAGGTGATAGAAAGACTAAAAATAATGATGGTATTTCATATAAAATTTTTTCTTTACGCCCTTGGTTAACGAACTGTAGGGCTTTAAAGTTGGGAATGAAAAATGTTTTTTTTATTTACAATTATTAAATGGCTGATTGGAAATTAGTAATATTTCAACCGTTAATAAACACCATAATTGCACACTTTTTGGCGTGATATACAAGTACAACATACTCGTGAACTCAGGTACCGACTAAGTTAAATGGTGGATGCACCATTTTTTTGGTAAGTAAAACTTTTTTCAGTTATAAATGCAACAATTGGATTTTGTGAACATTTTTAGGATATCAAGTCCTCTTGTGCCATCTAGATAACATTAACGGCTTAAGAGATACGGGCAATTTTATGTCGTACTGCACACTTATTGGCGCATTCACATTTATTTTGAATGTACGATTACAGGAAGCATCCTGTATTATTAGTAAATTATTAATAAATTGGTGCAGTCTACATTTATAAAAAAAAATTTTACATATACTGCCAATTTTATTAGAGGATGTACCTTTACAAAAGCGCCAATGTATATTGTTTATGGAGCTTTTATAGAGCACCCCCTCACTTCAGTCGTGAGGTATACGTGCCCATCTGAACAATATTTTTCCAGATAGGTGGAGTGGAAGGGGTGGACCATTTTTATGGCCAGTACGTTCGCCAGATATCAACCCATGCGATTTTCACTTTTGGGGTTACCTTGAAAGCTTAGTTTACAGTACACCTGTAAATACAAGAAATGAATCAATTGATAGGATACGTTTTCACCGCGAAAACATCCGAAATAATCCTGGAATGTTATTTCAAGTACAAAGATCTAATCTTAGAAGATTGAGGAAATGTGTGAAATGATGTAATATTGGACATTTGTTGTAATTTTTTTAAACCGTTTTGACTTTTTTAATGTCAATAATTACTTGGTTACTCGTTTTTTTAATCTGTTATTGTAATGTAGTTATTCATTTTTCAGGGTTTTGTTGCTATTTTTACTTTTATTAAAGTAATGCTCGTTTTCAATAAAGGTTTTTATGGTTAAACAATGTAAAAGTTCATAGTATTTATAAATGTAGACTGTACCGATTTATTAATAATTTACTAATAATACAGGATGCTTCCTGTAATCGTACAATCAAAATAAATGTGAATGCGCCAATAAGTGTGCAGTGCGACATAAAATTGCCCTTATCTCTTAAGCCGTTATATTGAGATGTCACAAGAGGACTTGATATCTCTAAAAATGTTCACAAAATCCAATTGTTGCATTTATAACTGAAAAAGTTTTACTTACCAAAAAAATGGTGCATCCACCATTTAACTTAGTTGATACCTGAGTTCACGAGTATGTTGTAGACTTGTATATGATACCAAAAAGTGTGCAATTATGGTGTTTATTAACGGTTGAAATATTACTAATTTCCAATCAGCCATTTAATAATTGTTCATTCCCAACTATAGAGCCCTGCAGCATAGGGGAGGCAGCTATGTTGTGTGATTGTAGGCAGCGGCAGCCACTGCGTCCGGAGGCAACCGTGGCAAAAGCCTAGAGGAGTAAACCTCGATAAAACAATCCGTAATCTACGTTGTTAGCTACCGTGACAATAGATGAATGGCTACGCGAAAGTCAGTCAGGAACGGTGCCTTCGGGATACCTGGTGACCTCCCGGAGTATCCAGCCTTACCACCACAAGCGGGGCTCTGTGGTGGTGGACATTGAATTCCCTAGCTACTCGTGGGATGTATTATGGAGTATGTGAAAAAAATGGAACAGAAAGCAGTGGAGGAAGAGAGTATTTTCGGAAAATCGAGGATGGTGAAACGAACACCTGATAAGGCGGGAGAGACTAGTGAGTGGAGCGATACAGGGGTGAAGAGGAAGGAGGTATCGCCTCTGGAAGATAAGGAGCAGAAGAGGAAACAGAAGGAGAAAGGACGGCAGGAAGTGGAGAGTGCGAAGGAGGAAGGGAGGGAGAGTGTAGAGAGATTGAAGGAGATGGTAAAGCGACTGGAGAAGAGGGTGAAAAGGCTGGAAGAGCAAAAGTCGGCGGCGGAGGGGCGAGTCAGGGAATTGGAGGAGTTGAGAAGAGAGGAAGATAGGATGGAGAGAAGGCAAACACGATGGGAGACCGGGAAAAGAGACTGGGATGGATGGAATGAGATTAGAAATAGGGACTGGGGGGATAAAAAACGGGAGGGAATAGAGGTGAAAGTAGGAAATCCCATTTTAGGGGAGGAAAAGATAAAAGTGGTGTGGGTGACTAAGGAGGACAGTGGAATGGAGAAGGGGATACAGAAGATGTTTAGGGAGAGGTATCCGATGCTGGCAGGAAAAGGAGAGGAAATGGAGTGGGTTAAGGAGGTTCGCACTACGGAGAGAAAAGGGACCAGGGTCAACGCGGAGGTGTTGATCTGTCGGATGGAGGGAGATTGTAGGGATGAGAGGAAGGTTTTTAATTTGATGAGCCGACTGTTTGGGGAAGTGGAGAGCGGGGTTAGAGTTGGGCTACACAGGCTTGAGCATGTGGAGGTGGAGGTGCTGAAGAAGATGGTCGCGTGGGTTAGAGCTGATGGGACTGAGGTGACTATTTATATAGATAGGGAAAAGGAGGTCAGGAATGAGGCGGTAATCCTGAAGGATCTTGGAGAAGTCAACCAGGAGGGGATAGATAAGATTAAGAAGGGTCTGACGGAGATGGAAGGAAAGTGGGTGGATAGACTCAGAGTCTCAAGGAACAGGGAGGTGGTTATAGAAGCAAAGAAGGGGGTTGAGGTGAGGGGAATTCTGAAGGAGGTGGAAAAGGTGACAGGAGCTAGGGCAGTGGAGGCGGGGAGGAAAACAAAAACCATTAAGATGGTAGGGATAGACCCATGGATGGAAGATGGAATGGTGAGTAGGAAAATAGAGGAATTGATTGGGGAAGGGACGAGGGTGTTGAAAGTGGTGAGGGAGAGGAACGGAATGAAAATGGCGGTGGTGAGGGTGGAATGCGAGAAGGCGGTAGCCTTACTAGGAAAAAGGGAAATTAGGCTGGACTTGAATAGGGTGAATATAATAGAGGGGAGAGAGGAGGGCAGATGTTTTGGTTGTGGAATGAAGGGCCATCAAGTAGCGAGATGTAAGGCAAGGAGAGTGGAGAAGACAAGGGAATGCTGGCTATGTAAAAGCGTGGGACACATGGCCAAAGACTGTCGGCAAGCCTTCCTTTGTAGGGTATGTGGGGAAAGGGGACACAAGCCAGGGGAAACAGAGTGTAGTAGGGGGAGGAAGGTAGTTAATGAAGGTAATGGAAACGAAGATGGAAAAAATGGGAGGGACCCTCTGGACCCCTTAGAGGGGATGAGTCCGGTAAAATAGGAGGAAGGGGCAAACAGACCTCGGGAAGAGAAAATGTGGAGGAGGGATGGAGGGTGCTACAAATAAATTTAGGAAAATGCAGAGTAGCACATAATATTCTAGATGAGGTAATTGGTAGAAGGGAAGTGGATGTGGTGTGTGGATCTGAGGTGAACGCTAGATATGTGGGAAAGCAAGGTTGGATAATGGATGATACAGGAGAGGCAGGAATAAGAGTGGTGGGAGATGGGATGAGGGCGGATGAAGTGAGGAAGGGTAACGGTTGGGTGGTAGTGCGAATTGGAGACATGGTGGTGTACAGTGTGTATATAAGTCCAAATGTCAGCCTAGAAGAATATGAGAGGAGTATGACAGGACTGGAGGAAGATCTTAGGGTGTCTAAAGGGAAAAGGAGAGTTGTAAGAAGAATGGTGACAGGTGACTTCAATGCCAAGAATACTTCCTGGGGAGGGAGAAAAACGGACAGGAGAGGAGAGATCCTGGAGGAAGTATTGACATCCAACGGATTGGCGGTGCTGAATGATGGAATGTTGCCCACCTTCGTGAGGGGTGACGGGGGTTCATCATTTATTGACATAACAGCGTGTGATGAATGGCTGGGGGAAAGAGTGAGTAGTTGGAGGGTGCTGGAGGATGAGGAAAGCTTGAGTTTACATAGGTATGTGGAGACGAATATAAGAGGAGGGAGAAAGGAATTGTTGGAAGAGTGGGGATGGAAGTGGACGAAGGCCGAGGCAGAAAGAGTGAGGAAGAAATTAAGGGAGGAGATAGGTAGGGGACTTGGGCATGATGTAGAGAAACTGTATGATGTGATACAGGGCTGCAGGAGAGAAGGGAAAAGGGGTAATAGGCGCAAGTGGAGGGCTAATTACTGGTGGAACGAGGAAATAGAGAGTCTGTGGCGGGAGTGTAAGAAGGAACGATGACGTATGTTGAGGGGGAAAGTAGGGATGGAGGGAAGAGTGGGATATAAGGAGAAAAAGAAGGAACTGGAGCGCAGGGTGGAGAGGGAAAAAAGAAGAAAATGGGAAGAGTTACTGGGGGAGCTGGAAAACAACCCATGGGGGAAGGCGTATGAGATAGCGGTGAAAAGAATGGGTGGAAACAGGAACGTGGTACTAGAGGAAGATTGGGAGAAAGAGATTATAGAGAAATTGTTTACAGGGGTAGAAGGAGGTGGGGAGGGCAGAATTCGGGAAGCCCAGAATACTAGGGAGATAGGGAAAATGAGAGGGATAAGGTCGGTAGAGAAGTGGGAAATAGAGGAGGGGGGGAGAAATATTAAGGTAAGGAAAGCCCCAGGGATAGATGGCATGAGAGGTGATATGGTGAAGAGGCTGTTGGATGACAATGGGGAATACTTTTTTGGACTGTTTAACAGGATATTGAGGGAGGAAGAGTTTCCGGAAAGGTGGAAGGTGGCCAGGGTGATCCTTGTGAAGAAGACGGGTAGGGATGGAAAACGGGCGGGAGACTACAGGCCCATTAGCCTGCTGTGTGGATTGGGTAAATTGATGGAGGGGATTGGAGGAGGAAATTGAAGGTTAGGATTGAGGAGGAAGTTGATAGGAATGGGGGTTTTAGGGAAAACCAACATGGGTTTGTAGAAGGGAAGTCATGCATCTCAGCGCTGGGCAGGGTGGTGGACTTGGTGCAAAGAGCTAGGCAGGGTAATGGTAGGAATAAGAAATTGGCCCTGCTTGTGTTCTTCGACGTGGGAAACGCGTTCAACAGTGTCAGTAAACGGGCGGTGTTGAGCGCGTTGACAAAGCTTGGAGTAGGGGAGGGGCTAGTTAATCTAGTAGAGGACTACCTGACGGGGCGTGCGATAGTGGACACTAGAGGGAGAAGGTATGGGACGGAGGTTGGAGTGCCCCAGGGCTCGGTTCTGGGACCGACGCTTTGGAAGTGTGTGTTTGATGAAGTTTGTGGGATAGCATGTGAAGAAGGATGTGAGATTACGGTGTATGCGGACGATGTCTGTCTGGTATGTACGGCAAAGGGAGAGGTGGATATAGAAAGAAAGGCGGAGAGGATGTGTGGGAAGATTGTGGAGAAGATAGAGCGGTGTGGACTGGAAGTAGCTGAGGATAAGACTGTGGGACTATTGGTGAAGGGGCGGAGCAAGGCAAGGGAGGTGGGGGTGATGGTGAAGGGAAAAAAATTCGGATGGAGGAAGCGGTGAAGTATCTGGGGGTGTGGTTGGATAGCCAATTATCCTTCAAAACCCATATGTTGAAGGCTGCAGAGAAGGCAAAGTAAGGGCAGCGTGGCTAGGAAGATTGATGGGTAATGTGAAAGGACCGGGAGAATGGAAGAGGAGGATAATTGGTAGGACGGTAGAGCAGAGTATGCTGTATGGCGCTGAAGTGTGGGGTGAGAAAGCAGGGGTGAATGCGAGGGTTAGACCACTCCTGCGGGTGCAGAGAGGAATACTTTTGAGGGTGGTGCAGGCGTACAGGACAGTGGGTGGACTGGCAGCAGCAGTGCTGTCACGGTCCTATCCATTGGATCTGATGGCTAGAGCCAGACAGAAACGCTGGAGGGGAGCGAGCAGAGAGGAAGTACAGGATTGGATGGATGAGGAAATGGAGAGAAGGTGGGATGAGTATGAGGGCGCGCTAAAAGGAGCGATTGGGAGCAGGAGAAATTGGGTGGACCGGAAATTTGGAGAAGTGAACTACTTCTTGACGCAGGTGCTCACAGGGCATGGGTCGAGAGTGGGTTACCTCCACAAGATTGGGAAAAGAGAAACTGGAGTGTGCGAGAGATGTGAAGTGGAGGATGATGTGGGGCATGTGTTTAGATGCTGGAAGAATGAGGAAGTTTTGAAGAAGTTAGAGAATAAACTGGGAGAGGCGGTGTATTGGGAAAATATGGTGGAGATTATGTTGAAGGGCGAGGAGGAATGGATGGAGATAAGTGGCGTAGTAGAGAGCATGATAAGGGAAAGAGAAAGACTCGCTATGGAATGAGAGAGGTGGGAGTGAAAGAAGGAGGAAGATGAGGGAGAGTGTGTGAGGGACCGCCGCCCGACTTGAAGTATGCTAGGGTAGTGATTCCAAGGCGGGAGTAACGGCGAGTTTGAGGTGGGTTTGGTTGGTAGGTATCTCCGTGGGGATGAGTCCAACACTGTCTGGGTACTGGTTAAGGACCCAGTCGAACATGAGTTTCCCATCTCGGCCCGAAAAAAAAAAAAAAACTATAGAGCCCTATAGTTCGTTAACGAAGGGCGTAAAAAATTTTTTATATGAAATACCATCATTATTCTTAGTCTTTCTATCACCTCCGAAGTTTTGGTACGAACTCCTGGGACACCCAGTATTTCCTGCTTAAAATGACCTATCAAGATGAAATTATTTGAATAAAAATGCCATTAGTTTAAAATTCGCGCTCAACCAAAAATGACTGATGACAAAAGGAGTACGTTCATAATCTATGGATTAGGTAAGGAGTGAAAACAGGCAGTGTACTTGTCAGTCAGACGACGGGGTAAACGCTTCTCGTGGTGCGTTTGTGAAAAATATTTTACAATTTTTTTCGGAAGAAATCACTAATGCATAATTTTTTGCTATTTGATTTCCTCTACAGTTTGTACTTATTTTAGACTCACTCCAAATAATAATTTTTTGTTTTCCCTGTATTACAATAAATTCTTCGAAAATTTTCTAAGCGACTTCGGATCTACAAGTCATGCACAGTTTTTTATAAACAATATTTTTTGTGAAATTTAACATTGGGTCCTAAATTTTTGCTCCACTTGTGTACCTAAAACTTTTTGGGGCACACTGTATATGCCTTTTCCAAAGAAAAATTTGTCCAAATCTTCATTCGGTCAATCAATTTTATCATCGATTAGAATAGCAAATTTAAATGAATAAACAAACCGAAAGAAAATTCTATACTTTTTACTGCATACTGTATAATGTTAACGTTCCATTTGACTGATTTGGGGTCATTCCACCGGAATACTCATAAAATAAATGCGATATAGGTACACTAAAAACCCTAAAAATTTCAATTAGTGAATATGATTGTCGAGTCACAGAAGATATTTATATGGAAAATCGATTTGATTAAATATTAAAGAGTATTAATAACTTCTAGGATGAAATGAGATAGATCCTATTCATATAACTTTATATTTAAGAGCAATAATAGTACGTGGAATTAGTAGCATTTAAAAAAATTAGGCCCTTTTAATACACAATTTTCCGTTGACTGTACAAGTTGTAGGTATTCTCTTTTCTCAATATCTTTATAAAAACTAAGAATATTCATTTATTCACAATCGCTTAGTAATATAGACATGTCTTACCTTTAAAACGGTATGGAAGTGACTCATTCCTTATCATCACTTCCACGCTAGCCGGAAAAGTACTAATTACGAATTTTCAAAAAGTTTAAGTTTTAAAAAGCTGGTGACTAAGCGATTGTCAATAAAATATAAATAAAATATACATAAAACGAGAAGGATCATTCCAGATACGGCTTTTAGCGGCCGTCTGTCTCCTCGTACCTCTAAAAAAGTCTGAGTTGTAATGATCTACTTCACCGCTTGATGGGTAATATTATAATATTGTTTATCGCCAACCGTCAGTAAAGCCGTCAATATTATCAGATTGATTTCCGGAAGTAAACAAACAGTTCACCTCCCTTTACTTTATCTGCCGCACTTGTGAACGAACTGTCATCACTCGACAATATATTGAAACGTTGTTACCATAGTAACGAAATCAAGGTAGATTGTATTATAAAAGAGCGATTGGAAAAATGGAAACAAAATGGACGTCAGGGACCGGCAAAAGCTTTTTCCGGTCCCTAGCGCGTCCATTTTCCGGTCTAGATCGGCAAAACGTTATTTTTTGGACGAAAAATTGTCCAGAAAGTGTATATTTTCTGGTCGGTCTTAAAAAAAGTATTTTGACTTTGACATTACTCCAAAATCATCATCTGTCAGTCACGCTTCTCCCTATTAGGGCTCCATAATAGTTTTCTTGCGATTTATTTATAACAAATTATTGTTGGAACTCCTTTGACTTCAGGAATTAACTTTTATAATGCTTCAGGGTGTACCTTCAATTTAAATATAACAAATAATAAGTAGATTTGTTCTATATGTGCTGTTCAATTTGTCTTAATAAAATGCAATAAAATATACCTCAGTTTCTTATATTCTGAATTCTGAACAGTTGGCGATAAAATTTTGTATGCACCACGTCAGTAAAGTGTCTTTATCGGACTCGACTGTTATTCGCCTCGCTTCGCTCGTCTCATAATTTCAGACTCGTCCGATAAAGAATCACTTTACTGCCTTGGTACATAAATAACTATTCCTAGAAAGTACTGTCAAAAGAAATCATGATATTATATAAAAAAAATGAATCTCACTCACGCTTACATACTAGAAAAAAGAAAAGTCATAGGAACCTAATGATACAACGGGAATATAACAGAGTCACACGCTTCTTGTCTAGGGGCCCTACAAGACTTTTTAATATGTCACAAACAAAAATAAGGCCACGGAAAGCTAGGAATAACAACAAATAGGATAAACAGAGCTGGTTCACACATTCACAAACGTACCTTGATTTATGTATGAATTTCATCAGACAATCATAGACTTCCATTTTATTTAAGGATAAAAGATGACAGATATTGAATAAGAAAGGGAATCTTGTGGCACCTTGTTGGAAAGGGATTTTTTTCCTCTGTTCAGCAATGTAAAGTTTTTTAAATTCAGTGCAATCATAACTGAGAAAATTAATTTTTAAGATGTAAAATTTTGATAATGTCTATTACAAATAGATACGAAAATACCTGATTATTTCTTAAAGTATGTTTCAATAGACCAGACAATATTGCCGATTTAAAAGTTAGGATAACGGAAGAAATTAACAAGATAACCCCCGAGGTCACACAAAGTGTGGTACGAGAATTCCAAAATCGCCTCGGTTATTGTCAAGTGATTTGTGGTCATTTCAAAAATTTAATTTAATTGTAAAGTATCTACATTGAATAATACATTCTAAATATTAGGCGACATTATTATTTTCATTCTACGTAAAGTTTTGTGATAGACATTATCAAAATTTTACATCTGAAAAATTAATTTTCTCATTTATGATTGCATCAAATTTGAAAAAAACTTTATATTGTTGAACAGAGGACTAAAATCCCTTTCAAACAAGGTGCCACACGACCCCCTTTCTTATTTAAAATTCTCGAGGGGGTGCTGCAGGGGAATAATATTTGTACTGTAAATTGTCAATTTAAGAATAGAAATCGACCTCTTTCAGGTGTTTTTCACATATAACATGATAACGCTAAAATTGAATTTATTATATACATGTGGACCGCATAATATTGTATTAGAAGTCGGTTTCACGGCTTTTTTTAAATATTATTCTATCGTTTATTTATATAAAATCGTTCATTAGTCGGGGTCAGTAATGTATGATTATGTATGTACGGAAATAGTTATCTACATACCAACAACATCATTAATAAGGGCTATTAACAATCGATATATTTTAATTGTATACTTGTTAAGATTGTTGATCGCTCTTTTAATAATCGAATCATTTTTTTCTAATATTTAAAAACTGAGAATATTTATTTGTTTCATAATGAATGACATTGATATTGGTTTATTCTATCAATCGCCGATTGAAGGAATATCTTAAATTAAGCTGCTTCAAAAGTCGATGAAAACACTCAGACAAATTCGAGTATATATTTGACAATTACAATCAAAACCCCTTAGGTACTTATGTCAATCAATTTAAAAAACCGAACATTTGAAAAATATCTCATATACTGAGTATAAAGTAACTAACTGTTTCGTAAATCTATTCATTTTCCCACGGAGACAAAATGATTTCGAAGAAATTCATTCTTTAATCATGAACCAAGTCTGTTAGGAGTTTTCACAATTCTTCCAGAGCGAGTAAGGGCGAGTTGTACCAAACACTTGAACTCGGTTTAATGCATAGACTTTTATAAGTCTATGGTTTGATGATAACTGATGTTTAGACTGTGGCTGATTGATGTATTTATTATCAACAATTACATCAGTCTAAGCATCAGTCATCATTAAACCGAGTTTAGGTGTTTGGTACAACTCGCCCTAACTCTTTTCAGTCCATCATTCATTTTGTTAGGATGACCAAAACAATCCTTATCAACACTTATTGGCTGTGGTGGATCTAGTTCATGACTTGACTTTCTCTCTACCTCTGAAATTTTCTCTTTCATGTTTTCGACTTCTTTATCTTCGGAAATTTCCAATGGGTAGAATCACTGAATTGGTGTCAAAATTTGATTACCTGACGGAACTTTGAGACGTAACACTCTAATAACACCATCTTTTCCAACAATCACTTCTTGAATTCGTGTTAGAGGTTATTCATATCTCTTTGAATTTTCTCTTTCTATGAATCCTAAATCTCCTACTTTAGGAATCGATTCTCTTATCGATTTTTTTCGATTTTTCATTATAAGAGTACTCGGATACTCATTTCGGAATTTTCTTCTTAATTCGTGTTTAATTTTAGACCTATATCGGTATCTCCGTCTCAAATATGTGGCTTCTACTCTGTCTATATCTGAAACTCCATCTTCTGTTATATCTCTTAGGCAGGCAGGCAGGCGTTAAAATTTGCCAGTCATTGGGATTTTCCGTTAAACTTGTCAAAGGCCGTTGATTTACAATAGCTCTTCAAGTGTCAGTGAAGCTTTTCCCAAAACTTTCCTGAGCAATCTTTTCAATATTTTAATCAGACTCTCCCACCAACCACCCTCCAAATGGTTTATTCTACCAAAAAGTTACTTACTTATGTCAATAAAAAAAAAACGAACATATCTCATAAATACTGAGTATAAAGTAACTAACTGTTTCGTAAATCTATTCAGATATGTCGCCAGTTCAAATATCAGTTTTCGTTTTTTTTTAAATTCTTTTTTGGATGTTTTAACACTAGTAATTATTATAGTTTTGTAGAATCATTTAATAAAAACGATAAATAATTTAGAAACTAGAAGTATTCTATACTAGAAGTCAGTTTTTTTGTTAATATTATTGTATGTTTGGTTGCCTATACCTACCAAAATCATTTATTAATAGAATAACCACTATTATAACCAACGAGAGTATTGATAAGGGCTATAGTCAAATGCAGTCTTATCACGCGGGTCATACGATTCGACAAAGACATACTCACCGTTTTTGTTTTCTTTTATTGCCTTTAATCATAACTTCCACATAAAATCCGTGACATGAATAAGACAGACTTATGCAATTTTGATGGGAGAAAAAGGGATATGTATTTAGTGTTCAGCGATTCTAAAAAGTCCTTCACCAGCGAAGTTTTTATTTAAATGTCAGTTCTGTGACTTTGACAATTTCAAAGTGACAATATGAATAATAAGAAGCGATTTTGCGGTATTTTGCATCCTCAAGCAAAAAAAATGGTTAGCTTATTTCGAGAATATACCAAAATCATTTATTAATAGAATATCTTTTATTAATAGGGGTCATCAATGAATGATTTTGCTTACATTAATATAGCTCAATAGCGCACAGTCGACCAACAAGAGTATTAATAAGGGCTATTAACAGTCGAGATATTTTAATTTAGTTTCAGTTAATGTTCCAGTTTGTTAATCGAACACGTGTTAGTTTGTACGAAAGGTTTAGTCTTTTTTCTCAATCTTAACCTTACTTTTTATTTGTTTCATTGGCAGTTAGTTATTGTGAAAAATATATCTCAAAATCCCGTTAAATTTATTATTTTCGTTTTTTTTCCAATTCTTTTTTGGATGTTTTAACACTAATAATTATCATAGTATTGTAATATAATATAATAAAAATGATAGTCAGTACCTATTACGACTTTTTTTCAGTATCTATTAGGTACTCTATGACTGGTTGAATGTACATGACAGGATAACTGTACTAAAATTGGTTATTGATAGCATATCGTTCATCAATTTGGGTCATTAATAACTCAAAAACGCACGCTCGACGGATATAGTCCTTTAAATGCGAATTTTGAGATAAGTTCCGGAATTTTTGATATACAATATGTCCCCCTAAGCTAATATGGAAAACTTAGGAAGTCTTAGGAAGAAAAGTTATTCATCATAAAAAGTTCTGCATTATCTAAAACCTGGAATACAGTAATCAAATCTCAAATTTTTCAGTCGAATATACGAGGTTTGTCAAAAAATATTAGTTTCACTCAACCTTTAAATTTGACAATACCGAAAAATGTTACTAAAAAAAGTTGATCAGAATTGAAAACTACGATTCATTACATTCATTTAATTCAGAGGTTCCAAACTTTTTTTTCTCATAGACCACTTTAAACATTTTGCTGGATCTGGTGGACCCCCTGTAGCTATTACATTTACTAACTTACTTCCAAAACCCGAAAAAAGTATATGTCTATGTAAATCTGTGTTGTGTTTTGGAAAAAAGGTGAGAGTTTATATTGCTTTGATTATGCTGTGAGTATTGCTAAGTTTCAAACCCAGTCTAAAAAGCGTCTTCATCCAACAGTTGGATTCCTACTTTACTTTTTTGTATTCTAAGATTGACTCACAGTGCAAGAAACCAATAAGCTCCCACTTCGGAGTGGTAAAAAGTAAAAATAAATATTTTCTTGTTTTGTAGCTATTTATTCAAACACAAAAATTACTACACTTTTAATTATGTTGTTATAACAGTCTTAGTAGAATCAAAATTTAACATCAAAACTAATAATCATTATTAGTTTTAATGTTAAATTTTATCTCAGATTACCATTGTAATCTAAGATAAAAGTTACAATTTTAATGGGAGGGATGTACTTGGTGAATTGACAGCAAATTATCAATATTTGGCTTGAGTTTAGTTAAGTATAAGCGTAAATCTCCTCGCTCTGTAATATTTAATCTGCTCCGTTTTTTTGTCAACAAGTTTGTTACGGCACTAAAACTGCGTTCGACAAGATATGACGAAGGAAACGGGTCACCTAATACATTTTTATAGACCCCCGTTAACGAGTTGTGGACCCCCATTTTTTTCCACGCAAGCGTAGACCCCTGTCGGGCTCCCGTCGACCCCTGGGGGTCCACCTGGACCACTTTGGGAATCAATGATTTAATTCATTCATTACATTCATTTAAATTGAAACTTCAGATTATTTAATTTTCTACTGTTTCTATTTTTAATGAACATTTATCTTTTTCTCTCTTTTAGGTTTTCCATGTTTTTCAATAATTTTGTATTTGAAAAACGGAATAATCAAATGCAGTCTTATCATGCGGGTCATACGATTCAACAAAAACTTTTTACTCACAATTTTTTTTTCTTTTATTGCGTTTAATCACAACTTCCAAATATAAAAATCCGTAAGTTGAATAAGACAGAGACTTATGGAATTTTGACGGGAGAAAAAAGGATATGTATTTAGTTTTCAGTGATTCTAAAAAGTCTTTCACCAGCGAAGTTTTTATTTAATTGTCAGTTACCTATGTCACTTTGAACAATAAGAAGCAATTTTCCGGAGTTTTGCAAGTGAAAAAAATGGTACATAATCTGATAAGATTATTTCGAGAATGAATGGAAAAGTGGAAATTCGTCAACCAGTGTGCAGGAAACATCAACCAACATTATTTTCTCTGGGTATATTAGTATCAATGCGAAGTGATTCACCGTAAACATAGAATCTGAGAGCTTCAAGTTGACATGAAGCAGGCCCTATTCCGACACGGAATGTTTGGCCTATATATATATATATATACAGTGTGGAAACCAATTATGGAATAAATTCTTTATGTCATTATTTTAGAAAATATGGAAAATGCCGAGACACGTCAACTTTTGAATTGAGTTGTGCGTTATGTAAACATAAATGTAAATGTACAGGGTGATTCACGCAAGTATGCCATAGTCGGTGTTGTTTCTTTTTAATGAAACACCCTGTATATTTGTATATTTTTGAAATCCTCTTAATGAACCGATTTCAACAAACTAAATAATTTATGGTCAATTATGAATTATACAGGGTGAAATTTTTATTTTTACAGTTATTAAACACATACATAAAATACCTGATGTATTTGATTTTAATACATTAAAATAAATGCTCAAAAAGTCCTCCACCTAGTTGTTGGCAATAGCACAGTCTCCTATAGAACTCCTTCTTAACTTTGTTTAAAGTTTGAGGTGAAATATTCCGTATTTCTGTAGTTATCCTGTCTTTGAGGTCTACAATGCTAGTTGGTTGTGTTGTACTTTGTTCTTGAGATAACCCCACAGAAAAAAATCTAACGGCGTAAGGTCTGGCGATCTAGCTGGCCACTCAATAGTACCTCTTCGTCCAATCCATTTATTGGGGTAGATTTCATCTAAATACCATTAAAGCATAATGGGTGGTTGTCCCGTCTTGCTGGAACCAAACATTTTCATTCGGTAAGCTAGGAACTATTGCGTTGGGATATAAGTTTGCCAACGCAGGAATAACTTCATTTCTAAGCATATTTAAATATTTTTCAGCTGTCAAATTTCCATCTATAAATATAGGACCAATAATATGGTCGCCTATGATACCGGCCCAAACGTTAACCTTTTGAGGGTACTGAGTATGGTCTCACGCATCCAATTAGGATTCTCTGCTGACCAATATCTATAGTTCTGTCAGTTTACCTCTCCATTCAATGTGAATGTTGATTTGTGAGAAAAAAGAATGGTACCAAGAACTATCTCATTTCTGTTCAGCTTATTCATCAATCTTTCGCAGAAATCCATTCTACGATCTGGATCGTCTCCTGCACAAAAGTTAATTTGTAGGGATGAAGTTTTTCTTTATGAACACATCTTAGAACAGTTGTATGACTAACATTATAATCACGGACAATTTGACGTGTACTTGAAGTTGGATTCTCTTCGACACTTAACAAAATATCCACTTTCACATCATCTTCAACGAAATGTGGTTTTCTTTTCAATGTTTTGACATGTCCAAGTTATCTGAATTGTGCATGAAGTTTAGACACAGTACTTTGTGAAATATTAGGCAATTCGGGATACCTGAGATTAAATAAGTTTGCCACATCAACTTGAATTCTGCAGTTATCCCCGTACCTGATCATCATTAAAATCTCAATTCGGTGAATCTCAGTTAAATATTTCATTGTTTAGTCGACAAGGAAAGAGTGTTTGACAAAGATTCTACTTTTTCAGTATAAACTGTCAACACATCAACAACTAACAGAATGGAAAACAATCCACATTATTTACCGATTTTGTCTAGTTATTGGCGTTTTTAGGCAATTTTCAGGTATTTATGATAAAATTCATGGTCGTAGCAGGTTTTGTCTAATATACAAATACGTCTAATAATTAGTTAGTTTAGACTTTTGATAAATCCATATTTAGCTAATTTAAAAAGTACCTACCAGTATTTCAAGTGTAATAAATTATTAATTTTAAAATTTCACCCTGTATAATTGATAATTGACCCTTATACATTATTTAGTTTGTTGGAATCGGTTAATTAGGAGGATTTCAAAAATATACAAATATACAGGGTATTTCATCAAAAAAAAACAACACCGACTATGGCATACTTGCGTGAATCACCCCGTACATTTAAATTTATGTTTACGTAACGCACAACTCAATTCAAAAGTTGACGTGTCTGGGCATTTTTTATAATTTTCTAAAATAATGACAAAGAATTTTATTCCGTAAGTGGTTTCCACACTGTATATATAATATTTATATATATATATATATATGTTACCGTATTCGTTCACTCTAGGTTGCATATGTAATTAGCTTATTAATCACTTTTACTATTTGTCGTTATCACTTCCTTTTCATTTTATGCTTAGTTGTATTTTTATTACTTAACTCATTTTTATATTGTATAAATCAGTTTAGAACTGGAATCCAAATTGTTAAGTTGTTTCGTAATATAGTTAGTTTTTAAAAACACTTTCTCAGTTAATTAAAAGTTAAGTTATATATATATATATATATTTGTGATCTCACATTTTGGTAACCTCTTCTGATTTGATACATATGGTTAGTGAAATTTGAACCCGCACGATAAGAGCGCTTTTGACTATAACTATTCATTTATTTTGCAGATTATAAAATTAACAGCATATTAATGTTAGAAACAAACAAATTTAATATTTACTAATACTTATGCTTCGACATATCCAACTTTTTTTAGTAACATTTTTCGATATTGTCAAATTCAATAGTACTTTACTCTTGAGTAAAGCTCATAATTTTTGACAGACCTCGTATACGACTGAAAAATTTGATATTTGATGACTATATTATTGGTTTTAGATAATGCAGAACTTTTTATGAAGAATAACTTTTTTTCCTAAAATCATTAATAAAAAAATTTTCCATATGATTCCAACTTAGGAGGACATATTGTAGATAGAAAAAGATCTCTCTAAACATCTTACTCACCTGGAATCGCTAACAGGGTGTACTTTTCTATTCCTCCAACGTAACATCCACGGGACTAATTGAACATTCCTATTCGTACATGCAGTTTTTTTCCTATGGAAACGTTTATAATTTCCCACTTCTTGTATTGTTTTCGTTTTGTTTTTTATCATTTTCAAATGATCCAGACATTTCCAATATCTGTAGAAACCACACAGTCAACACAAGATTTTTTTACTCTAGTCCACTACACAGTAATATAACCAATTCATAAAATTTCAAAAAATAAGCGATTCAACGTGGATCTCTCTTGTGAATCGAGTTAATAGTATGTTTAGAAACATACAGGAATCACAGTGAATGGTCAAGGTATTTGGAAATGGGTCTCTATACAGGGTATCCCAGTAGTTCGTACCAAAAAGACTGAAGATGATAAAAAGACGAAGAATTATATTTCTTCTTATAAAATGTGTGATGTACTTCTTCTCCGTTAACAAACTAATTAGTGGTTGATTAATTTTAAAAAAGACATTTAATACTTAATCTTGAAAGAAAAATTCGAGTACTTTTTTGCAAGATAAATTAACTACCGAATATATGAATAAACAGCAACAATAATAATTATCTTGACACAATTAAATTATAGAAGTAAACAATTATTGAATACACATAATGGTTATTTGTTTGGTTTGGTGAACTGATTTAAAAATTTTCATCACAGGTATAATTCACACATTATGGAATATTTATTCTGATCCTTCTTAGTCGAGTCTCAGGAAGTGATAATATTTTCGTGATGATTATGGTCAATTTGGAGGTATGGTTTAATAGAAGATGATTATGAGTGTCCCATTATCTTTATAAGCTATTAGTCATACTATAACCCCTGCTTTGGCTTACTGTAATACTGTACTGTTGCGGTTTTGATGAATGATAATTATATTATTTGTGATATCGAGTCCAATTTTAGTTGCAGAATTTTTGGTCCAGGTGGAAATCGTATTATACCATGTGGAACATTTTTGTACTAGCTTTTAGAATTTTTATTATACCAAAATAAAAGGGATTTGGAGGTGAAAATTCGTAGAAGAAAAATTCTTAGAAGGGTATGACCCAAGATCCAAGGATTTCAAAAATGCTACCAAATTTAATGTACTATTTTCGGTTAAACCGGAAATGCATATCAACTTTGTTATTTTAAATAGAGCACCCTGTATATTTTTATATTTTTGGATTTCCTGTGAAATTCCACATACTGTAAAACTTTCCATTCATATTTCCACTGAATAATTGAAGCTTCCATCAATAATTTATCGTCTCCATATTCCCACATAATTAAAATTTCGATACGTTTTCCTTCACTTAGAGACTTAGATACACAATAACAGTAAAAACAACAGTAACAAATAGCACAGAATAGTATATTACATAACGTGTGCGGAAAGTGACATTTTTCACACGAGTGGGAAATATTGTAGTACGAGGCATGAGCCGAGTGCGACAATCACACGAGTGTGA
Organism: Galerucella calmariensis; assembly: GCA_910591675.1. Classification (NCBI taxonomy): domain Eukaryota; kingdom Metazoa; phylum Arthropoda; class Insecta; order Coleoptera; family Chrysomelidae; genus Galerucella; species Galerucella calmariensis. The sequence goes on from CAJUYG010001024.1 coordinate 163,586, forward strand.
AAAATTACTTTCGCACGAGTAATGTACAGTATTTTTCCTACGATCACGTGATAATTTCACTAAATAATGTGTAATCAACATCTGACATATTGATACACAAAATGTTACTATTAAAGTCAACATAGGTAATTGAATTCAAAATTAACAATAACTATCAATAGTGACAAAAATTCAAGTAGCTTAACTATATAATATAGGTAGGTTATTACAATTACTAATTGGCTGGATAAATTATAGAAATTGAAAGTGAAATTATTATTGTTCATCATACTTCATACATACTTATCATGAATACCCTTCAAGATGATTACATTTTCCTACTGTTATAACAGGTGATTTGGATTAGTTGGTACAACATCTGACGAAGAGTACGCGGGTTCGATCCTCGCCCGCTTAATTTTTTTTAATCAAGAAAATGACAAAAATTTCACTTTTCAAATAGATCGCTTCAAAGCTTCAAATTTAGATATTACATAGGTAAGTCTAATTAAAAATTATATATTTGACAGCTTGCCAGTGGTCAATCTTAATAAAAATTCATTTTACAGCTTTTTTATCCGTACACGTACGGATGAGTTTTTTTTCCGTACGCGTATGAATAAAGGCCACTTTCCATAGAACTAGACAGTCATATCACTTTCCTATGTGATCGTAGGAAAAAATATTGTTACACACCTTATACTACACTACTACATTACTCAATAATTAATTTATTTCACTATTAAAGGCTTTGAGATTTCATCCAGGGCTACCTAAATCAAAAACGATACATTATTGATTAAAGCCTTAATTTTTCAATAAAAAATATGAATGGAAAAAATTACTGTATGCAGAATTTCACGAAGAATTCAAAAATGTAAAAATATACAGAGTGCATTTCCGGTTTAACCAGAAATGATACATTAAATTTGATAGCATTTTTGAATTCCTTGGATCTTCCTATAACGGAATGAGCAATTTCTTTTAAAAATATTAAACCGTTACGGAGATACTTAGGGGGTTCCATAATTTATACTAGCTCTGTATAAGAGTTTATTTATCAAATTAAAACTGAATTGATGAATGAAACTTTTTCTTCAAATTTAAATTATAAAAATTGTATACTTACTCATTCAAATATCCATTTTTAGCGTTTTTCACAGTATTTTCAATGCCAAAGTTTTTTATACACTTTTCAAAATTTTTGCTTGAATGTTGTCTCTTCACCAAAGGCCGTTTATGACTTCTGATCCTTTTTCTCAAAATATTACTTCTTTCAAAGGTGGTTTGATCTTCATCTTCATATAAAAGACGAAGAGCCTCAAAGCCCCTTGAGAGACAGTATACTTCTTGGTACATTGTTAATTTTATAGATTCATTAGCGAATGGTATCTAAAAGTGGAAAAAACTGATTGGATATAAATATAAAAAGATTTTGTTTACAGCAATCGATTTCGGATGGTCTTTGGTCTCGTCTCGAAATACAGGGAAGTCATTGCAAAGAAAAATATTTTAATCGATACCGCGACCCCATATGCCGCATTCGAAATTCTCGTTTCTGGTCTCATTAAGACTTTTTTGTAAAATTTTTCTAGAAAAATGAAAAACGGTATGCATAGGTAAAGTATATCCAAAATTAATTGTAGAAGCGGCACGCTACATCTCCATTGCCGAATCTTCTTTTGATTTTGGATAAACTTCAACTTTAAATTTAAATATAAAAATTTGGTTATTATCTGTGAAATATTTCAGTTTTTTAATCATATTAAAGCCGGAAAGAAAATTAGCGGAAATATAGGTTGATGGGGAGTCACTCGTTTCGGTTACTTTTCAGCATAAGGGGGCGTCCATTAATTACTTGAGGCGTTTTTAAGAATTATTCGACCCCCCCCTTCCACCTTGGTGAGATAATGGTGAGATTTCCTTCAACTCCTTGCCCCTTCCCCTTATCTCACGCGAGATTCTTCAAAACTTCTATTTGAACTCTTTTCTTTTACGTTTGAAGACTAGCAAAGACTAGTATTTGTGAATGTTAACGTAATTTAAAATCACAATTATGAAATTATATACCTAATAAATATCAAACAAAAATTAAGAAAATATTTATTCTAATTCAGTCCATGGAGACTCGTGCACGGCCTCAAAAGTGACTACTGGAACCAACATATCCAAGTGTTTTTCAATAATCATCTGCTCCCTTCAACTTCGCTCTGAATTAGCCATTCTAAGCCGTTGTCGTTCGCGTACAGAAGTACTATTTTCTCTTAGATTTGGTCATATTATATTCTAGAAATAATTTTTAACACAATTTTACACCGTTTTCTGTGAGAAAAATAATTACGTGATATTTGCCAAGATCCCCCTCCCCACTAAGTTAGATTTGGAAAGTTTTAGCTTGATTCTCTCCCACCTAGAACTGCTAACGTAATTAAACACTAGCGTCTAGCCGTTGATCCTAGCTGGTTGATCAAAGTGTAACTATGTATTAAAATATCAGAAAATAAGAAATAGAAAACTAAAAAAAAACAAGAAAACCCAAACCCGGTTGATCAAAGTGTAACTGTGTAAAAAAATATCAGAAAATCAATAAAAACAAAAAAAAGACCCAGGTACTAACCGGGCTTCGAACCTACGACCTTTGGGTTGTAAGCTCAGTATCCTACCATCTGGGCTAATCTGCTTACATTCAATCACATCGAATGGAAGGTTAAAGGCTGCTTGGACGCATGCGTACCTCAACTACTAAATTTGGGTTGTGCCGAGATTCAATAAATTAAATTTGACAACGTTGGTGCCGAGTCGGGTAAATAAGCTCTCGTTCGGGAGCCATGCTATCAAAACGGCTAGACGCTAGTTAACTAATGGACGTCACCTAAGACGTCTAGCTTCTACACTAGCTAAATGTCTATTGGTTATGTATGCTATAAATAGTTAGTTATTTATGTATAAAAAACTGTCTATTATGGTCGAGTCTGCCAATTGACAGTCGAGGCATAGCCGAAACTAGCAAGCAGGCGGCAACATGGACAATTATTCACTAAAGTGCATATTGAATTTTCCGTCGATCTTTACAAAAAATTACTAATTTCCGAATGAAAAATCGATTATTTTTGAGAGTAATTATTTTTCATATACATATTCGCAGACACAAATGTCTAATATATCTCCAAACCAAAATATGTCATTTTATATGTTTATTAACATAGTATTTGGCATGAATGACGGTTAATGGATCATTGATCGGTAGGATAGCCGACAGAAGTGAAAACAAAAACAAATGAACCTCTTTTAAATTTTCTTTTCCTACTTCCGTAGCAAATGGAAATTTTATCAAATAAATAAACTCGCTTGAAAAATGTTGTGGTACGCTGATGATATGAAATTTTTACGAACATATTAATCCCTTTCAAAAATTTCGTACGCTCATGATGGGAGAAATTTGTCCAAATAAATTAGTCCCTTATATTAATTTTATCGCACTTCCATGGTAAATGGAAATTTTCACAAAATTTTAACTAACATGGTAGATGGGTAGATGGTGGTAACATGGGATACGAGACGAGACGTAACAAAACAACGGTTACGAGCCAAGACAACTTGTTACACGAGACGTACCCGAGATGAGACCAAAGCGAGATTGTAAAGCCGCTCTTTATTCACCACTTTCGGATTAGAAACGATAAATTGCAATAACTAAAATAAACGAGGTGAAAAAGTGCACAAAACCGTGGCCTATATTACCCAAAAATCGCCGTGATCAAGTGCTTGTAGTTAGATTACGTTTGGTGAGGTTAAAAGCTTTTAATCCGAAAGAGCGGCATTACATTAATTCGAGTATCTTGTCTCTTGAGAAGCTCTAGATATGATTTCGAACTTAAAGCTGTAGAATATGCAATTGATTTTTCTCTAAGGTATAATCATTCAACCTTCTTGAATGAAATGAACTGTTAACTTTACTGACTTTCGTTTTTGTGAAATAACAACCTTTTTTAAAGACATTTAAAAATATTGATGCAAAATGCAATACTTACAAAAGAGTCGGATTTCCAGAAGTACAGTTGTTACATAAACTGTCACCAAACAAAAGTCCCGCACTTATGAAAACCTTGATTCGATATGTAACACTTTTGAAAGTCCAACTAGTATCTACATTTGTTCACAATGGGTTAGTTTAAACAAAAAGTGCGTTTGTTGGGCTTAAACAAAGCCATTTCCGCTAGGCACGTCTCTTTATTTTTAAACAATGGTAGCAATGTAATACAAGCACTTTATTCTAGAAAATAGAGCGATCGTGATGGTCTGAATTAAAATACCGATGGGGCAGGAAGAATGGCCTTGTACTTCGCGTAAAGTTTGTCAAGTGTAGAACATAGCGGTGTCAATGACTTTGTTGGAGTTGATAATGTAATCTAGTAGGGCTGTGTGTATTACGGTTTTTTATATTTAATCTAAATTTAAAATTTTGTGTGTAACATTTAACTAATTTTATTCAATGTGTATAAGGAAATTGAGGATAAAGAGTTCTTAATTTGTTTGTCCTACTATGAAATAGCTTCTTTCATCATATTTTAACAAATGGAAAATATTTTTATCCTTTTCTTTTTGATATTGCTTAATCGTTTAACATCGTCAAAGTATGGGTGCACTCAGTGCATCAATAAAATCAACTGCTTGACCAAAGTTCCTAAATATTGGATTTATATTGAACATTATTTATTTGTTGTTTTGTTCTCCATTGTTTTGACTGTAATATATGAGATATTTACTTGCTTTTATTGACTAGTTTTTTTCTTTATACATTTTTAAGTTTAAGACTGGTTGGTTTATTTCGTCTTCTTTAAAATTTTACCTCAGTTATTGTTTCCACTTAATTCAGTAAACTGTGATTTATAATTTTATTTTGAATAATATCAAATCTGTGAATGTCACTGTTAACCCCATTAGCTTAGCGTGTCTGTTAACATACAGGTACTACTGCTTGATAGTTTTCCTGTCTTTGCTTATTAGGTCTGACGTGAAAATGGCGAATGTCCTCTAATGAACTGTTTCGCTTTTAGCTTTCGATAGTCGTGGGAGTGAATTTTGGGAGAAATGGCAGCGTGCATGAAAATCGCTCCAAACTTGTTACTTGAGGGTTTTCGGGGATGCTGAATTCAATTCTGGCAATTCTGGAATTACCCGGAGGCGCCTCTGCAGGGGTACCCGTGGGTCATTATTGGGGAGGGGAAGAGTTTGAACAAGATGTTTAGTATTTAAGTTTAAAATTTGAGTTAATAATGAATAATTCAAGATTGATGAAAACTTCTATTTATTATTTGAATAAATTATTATGTTCATAATTTGTGATTTTCCACTTTCTGCTTTACCATTTCCTACAGAGCCAGCACCGAGAGCCCCCGAGGAAGTGTAATGCCAGAATCAAGTTCAGCATCCTCGAAAACCCCCGAGTACCGATTTTTGAGCAATTTACATGGACTATGCGATTTCCCCCCCAAAATGACTCGCCGGATTACCCTGAGAGGCGCCCCCGGGTAAGAGAGGCGCCCCCGGGTAATTCCAACGCCAGAACTGAATTCAGCATCCCCGAAAACCCCTGAATAACGAGTTTGGAGCGATTTTCATGCACGCTGCCATTCCTCCTCCAATTCACCCCCTTCGCACCCCCACAGAGCCACTCCCGTGCACAACCAGGTAATTCTAATGCACCGAGTAACGATTTCCGAGTGATTTTTCCGAGTTTCCAATCGTTCCCATAATGGTGCAAGTAATGATGCAATTGAAAAATACATTTTTCTACGACCGTGCGTTTTTACCCATTTTTACCCGCACGTATTTTAGTTTTGAAAGTGCGGGAAAGTAAAATTATGCAAATTTTGACCTTATTAGATAGTTTTTTACTTCGGAAGCTATAACTATTAATTGTTACAACAGGTGGATAAATAGTCCATCAAATACAATCTACATCTTTTCTAGCTTTTTGTTGCATCTTAAATTTTTTGAAAATATAAAATAATGAAGATATTTTGATATAACCCTGTACATCCTTTGAAGTAGTGTCATAAGACAACTATCAAACCACCCGGGTTCAATATAAGGAAAATATATCAAATAAAATTCTTCCATCTACAAATGACTTAAGACCGTTGCCGTCACCTTCATCGTCATCTTTATGTGACCTGCAACCGATGCCATCCTCATCAACGTCATCTACTTACCAGCTAACACCAAACAACTCCATTGGACCGGCAATTTTAAGTAATTTTCAGAATGCAACAAATTGTGTTTCTAATATTAATATTTATAATAATAATAATAATAATATTTTTTGGTTAAAGTTTTGTATATGTATATTCAAATAAAATAACTTTTGAAATATAGGTTGGTACACTTTTTTCGTAGAAAAAATAATGTTCCTAACTCATGCGTAAAGTGTCTTTCCCGCCCTTGACCGCTTGCCCGAACGCCGCTTCGCGTCGTTCGGGTCAACTGCAGTCGCGTGCGGGAAAGTATCACTTTCCGCACTTGTTAGGAAAATAACTATTTACGGCCAATAAGGCGCTTTTCAAAAAAGTGCGCTAAGCCACATTTTTCCCAGTGTTTTCTGGGACCTTCCTAAACACAAGGCAGAAAACCGCATCTTGATATCTGTTGTACTTAGGGTTGCCAGGTGAGTCGCGAAAAAATACCGGACAACCCCAAACGGAGGGAGGGGGGGTGTAAGTTACGTCGCAAAAAATACGGGTTTTCTATACTATTAGCTTTTATTTATTAATCTACATCACATGAATTAACTAAACCTGGACCAATTTGAGAAGATTTGGCGCTGATTCTTTATTAATTACTAAAAAAACTGCACCACATATCCACTGACTTTCCCTCCAGGGACTGGTAAATACTGCTAAGTACAGCCAACTCAGAGTTGAGTGATCAGTTGTACCGACTTTCCTCAAAATACCGGACATTGTTCTCTCCGGTATGACCATTTATTTTTTACCGGACAGGGCTCGAAAATACGTGTGCGAACCGACATCTGGCAACCCTAGTTGTACTCCTCCCTCTATTTTACTAAATGCCTTGGACTACATGCGTTTGTCTTTGCAGTTGTCTGTGCGTTACAGATCTGGCATCGCCTTGTATAGAAATGTGTAGTGGTGGCAGATTCAGCAAGACTTCCATCGCACTTGTGGAAGTTGTTTTTATGACTCCCGTAATATGCAGACAAGCAAGCCTTTGTGTTCTACCGTTGAGTGAAAAAATATTATTATTTTTTCACTCAACGGTTCTACTCAATATTCTTTTTTTAGTTTTTTTGTACTCCCGTAATAAATGAGAATAAGTGGGGGTCAAAATATAGTGAGAAACCCCGTACTTCAATTTTTAATGAAAAAGGTACACAGCCACAAATTGTTCTTATTGTTGTTTAAAACTGCGAACGTATTGCGAAAAAGGGCGAACAAACATGTAGGCACATAAAAGTAAAAACATTCAATTCTTAACTTATTAACACAACGAAAAATCGTAATTGATTATAAGATAGGTAATTTACGTAGGTATTTATGAACTTCCTTAACTTTTTCTAGGATATAAAGTATCTATCCCATGTATAGCAAATTTAATAAAAGTGAAGATTCCACTGATATTCCAGTAAATAAAGGAAAAAAGTTAACATTAATTACGCCCTATTTTCATCTTCCGGTTGGAAGTTGCAATTGGTACCTCATTAAACATGAGACAAAGCTCTGCATGAAAACGCGTGCGAGGGCGGAGAAAATTGCCCCAAAATACCAGGAAAATAGGTTTTCAGTCAATATCTCCTAAAATATGGCAGTTAGAGATTTTTGTTTCAGATAAAAATTAAAGTTCAGTTAATTTTCTACAAAAATGGTCCCTAATACTTTTCTCGAAAATTTGACCGGTTTCGAGAAAAACCGCACCAAGCGCACCTCGAATAATGAGCTTCTGTGCTGTATGTCGGAGAGCACAGTCCGTGAATTTACACATCAGCGGGGGGACAAATTATTCAATAACTTTGTGAAAAATGCATATTTTCTCATGATTCAAAATTCATGTGAAAGAGGAATTCTGCTGCTATCATACCCTGTGAATTGAGTCACGCTTGACTCTTTTGGCCATATCGGAACACGGGTCAAACTTTCTGCTCCCGGGCAATTTTGACCTCGCCAGGAATTTGTTCCTATTTTTTTTTGTATTGCACCAATTTACTCAAAATTTTCTTGATTATGGGTCCTCATAAGGTCCTTTGTCATCCCTGAAATTTGTATACCCTAATTTTTTTTAATTTTCATTTAATCGTTGTTTATTGAGTCCCAAATTTTTGCTGTTTTTGTATCGCGGGGAAATTTTGTGAACAACCATCAATTAAAAATTTATACATGATCCGATTGGTCTCTATGATACATCATTTGAAAGCTTAGAATGTCTACCTTTCGATTGTGCAATTACTTTTTTTGACGAAGTCGTCCAGTTTTCAATAAAATTAGAAAACGTGGGCTCAAGGAAAAAACGCACTTTTTTTTGGTGGTTTTTTCTTCCCTGCTTTCTATTTCTAACATTTTAACACCTTAACTAGTGTAACGGGGGAATTCCCACCTTTCCATCGATGTATATAAGTCATACCTTTGATACCCCGGGGAAAAACCAGTATATCTAAATGTATACGCTATAATTTATTATTTTCATTCCTCCGTCGTTCGCCGCGCGTGTGCTCTACGTGGCGGTCGTGTCATCTGCTCATCTATTTGTGGTTCGTGTGAGTCACGCCAGTGTTCAAATTATGAAGACAGCGATAATATGTTATCCCAAAGAGGTAGAATTAGAGGAAACTGTAGACTCAGAAGAAGTTGTTGACGGGGTAGAGTTAGAGGGAGCTCTAGACCCAGAAGAAGTTTTTGACCAAGAATCAGATGATGACTGGTGACGAACAGATTTATGTCATAATTGCAATGTATTTTTATATACTTTTTTCATCAATTCACGGACAATTGACCCGCGAATCTCTTGTACTTTTGTTAAAAATTTTCTATGTAATATTTTAGTCTATAATGTATTATTCTTGTATCATTATATTGGGTTCTCCCGTTGATAAATAAATAAAAAATATATATTTTTCTATAATAAATGAAACATGGAGAACGTTTATAACTCGTTATTCCAAAAACCTCAATCAGTCTGGTTGCAAAAAAATTTGCAAAAATTTGCGGAGAATCTGCAAGAAATTGTTGCTGAGTATTATGGGTAAATATTCTTCATTCTTGAGGCATTTTCAGTTTTCCTTACCAAAAGCCTAATGAACAGTCACATGTGTAAAGCTGATTGTTGCTAGATTCAGGTCCACTGGCGAGGTCCATCTCGCTAGAATTAATCTTATAGCCCGTTTTTCTAATAAGTATATCTTGAGGCCTCATCTGAGAGGAAAACAAGACCCTCGGAAACATAAATATCCATCAAAAGTGTCTGGTTACAGGGTTTCTCATTTATGGCACCGAGGATTTTCCCAATCTGTAAAATATGGTGGCGCCATCTACAATTGGTTTCCACAACCCAAAACATTGAAAATAATGGATTTCCAACACCCCCAGCTCAAATTTTGTACAAAACTTGCATATTTCACAAGTCTCAAAATTTCCGGTATTTCAACCCGATTTTTTTGCAGAAAATATTAATGTTGCGAAAAAAATCATAGGGGCCATTTTTGTAAAAAATGACCTGAACTTCAATTTTCATCTGAACCGAAAATCTCTAACTGCCATATTTTAGGAGATATTGGCTGAAAACCTATTTTCCTGGTCTTTTGGGGCCATTTTCTCCGCTCTCGCACGCGTTTTCATGCAGAACTTTGTCTCATGTTTAATGATGTACCAAATGCAACTTCCAACCGGAAGATGAAAACAGGGCGTCATTAATGTTAACTTTGCCTTTTTTTCCTCCTTCATTTACTGGACTATAATACAGGAGCAGATTATAATCGTATTCAATTTGTTTAATAATCAAAATTTAAATATTTAAATGAGTAGTGTCATCTAGTGGTTTATACTGCAAACTTGGAAATCCTATTTAATCTTCTTGAATGAATTTAAAGAGATCTGCAGAAAGTCCGATCAACTTAGGACATTGAGTGTAGAGGTCGTTAGTGCAGATTCATAGGAATTTTTATTTATATTAAGACATAATATTATTATAATCCACTATCAAGTGTTTCATTTATAACAATCTCAATTCGATTCAATGATACACCATACAACGCCACCTAGGCCATAACCAAGTTTCGTCTACATTTAATGAACAATATCTAATATTATTTTCACCGTGGTATCCTCAGCGCTATCTAGTTGTGGGTATAAGAATCTGCATTCTAAATTTCAAAATCTGCAATAAAAATAAATAAGTTCCGTAAACAAAAAGTAGGTGTCTCTAGCAGTAGATGTGGCTCAATTTTTGAGGAAAAGGGATATATACAGGGTGCCGCATTAGTGTGAGGAAGTCCAATTACTCACTTGTGGTAA
>CAJUYG010001025.1:411-25806 GCA_910591675.1 Galerucella calmariensis
TTTGTGACTTTCGAGTCCATGGACCTGAAGATACTTCTTATATTATTTAACTTGTAGTCTGTAACATGTATATTATAAGACATAAATATCTTATATCGACACTTCCGATCCATTATCATTTTTTTCAGTCCATTTTTTGTGACTTTCGAGTCCATAGACCTGACGATATAACTTATGAAATAAGCTGAAGCTTTTTCTTTATTCAATAGCACTACATTCGTTAATCAATGAATCTAGACTTGAACACACTTAATTCAGAATATAAACCTTATTTAAAAACAGGAAACGTAATTTGAATTTAAGCTGGAAATTATTATCAGATTGCACTCAGTTTCAAATAATATCATTTTTAGCATTGGCAATTTTGACATATACAGGGTGAATCAAGACCAACGGGATGGAGGTTTATAGCGAAACGGTGATAGTCTTAGAATGTTTTTCGCTTTAGTAGTATGAACATTTATATAGGCTACATTTCAAAATTATTTTGAAATATACAGGATGTTCCAATAAAGTGTGGCGTATCAAAGCTATATTTTTTCTCACGGAACACCCTATATTTTATTCCATTTTCTGATTGTCGCTTAAAAAATGAAGTACTCCTTCATAATTGTTACCTATACCTAAATACAGAGGGTTCCGAGTTATGCTGACTTTTAAAAAAATGCGAACAGCTCGAAAAAAATTATTAACACATTGATATAACAAATTCTAGCAAATTTTCTCTTACATCTAAATAGTTGAACATTCGTTGGATTTATTTCATAATTAAGTACCTAGGTACTAAACATCTATTCACAGGGTGCTCAGAATTTTCAGTTCCCTATTAGATAATTCAATGTGTAATATCTGACTTATTTTAAATGGAACACCCTACACTTGAATAATTCACCATATTCAAAAAAATGTCTTCCAAATGGTATGAGTGTGTCCTATGCCTAGCAATTTACAATTTTCTTAAATTATATGCTAAGCCGATTTCAAGACATCTGCAATTCTCTATAAACTTTTTACTATTTATATCTTGACATAGTTGCTGTAAAAAACAGTAATAGTAATAGTAATTTTCCCTCTTCTGCTTTTAATAATTTGTTGTTCGATTTGTAGTGAGTATTTATGTATTTGCTTTATTGAAAATGTGTTTTTGTTTTATCATGTACTCAAATACTTAACGATAAAAAAAATTGTGTACCTCAGCAACTACAAGTGTGCATATTTATTAGCAACTGCACTGTTTTTTTTTCACAGAAACTATGTCAAGATAATGAGTATAAAATATATAGAGAACTGCAGATGTTTTAAAATCGATTCAGCATACAATTTAAGAGAATTGTAAATCGCACGAAAAATATAATACCTAGGACACATTTTTATCATAGCGGCAAAGGTCTCAAAGATTCTTTATTTTGAAGAAATAATTATATAATTTGTATTGACAAATTGAAATGTCTTTGTTCTACGTTGTTTTTCGCGCCAATTATCTATTGTTTTCAGCGGTTAAAATAGAGTGCCGTGTGCATCAAAAGATGATACATAAAAGTTTTATATAGGGTGGTCCACGCAAATCTGGTGTGAAAAATAATGAACCATGATTTATAACAACGAATTCAAAGTAGATAGTGTTAATATTCCCGTAAAATGTAATTCTAAAAACTTAGTTCCTATTTTGGACAAACTGAGATTTAAAGAGCATTTATCTTTATGAGAAACATTTGAAATAAACAAACACAATGTGTGTCACAAAATTGGAAGACGTTTCTTGCGATTCCCTGGTCTTATCATAATTTAAGCATCGTGATCTTAGTATAATAATATGGGTCGTGTCTATAAACAACACGTATTCAAGAAGGGTTTAAAAACTTAAGAACGCCTGGGTTAGGCTAATTTAAGATATCTGAAAGTGGATTTTAGTTATTTATGATACAAGTGCGTATCTTACATTATTCAACGAGTGAGAAAAGTTCTTTCCCCACATGTTGCACACCATACCCTTTCTACGACTGCATAAATTTAAATAATACAAGTAAAGTATTTTGATATTAATTTTTATGGTTAGTTAAACAAAAATAACAATAAAGTAACCTATCTCTGAACTGTTACATAATTTTATTCAAAATTATAGTTAATAGAAAAATTCATACAATTTTGTATGCTCAAACACGGAACGTCATTCTACAATTTAAAAACTTCTAATATAATCTCAGTTTTGTGACATCTAAGTAGGTATTTGAAGATGACAGTAGCATAGTAAGTTTTTGTTGATTTTATTTGATTCTATGAGAAATACGTCTCTTTTCATAGCAGTTGAAGAGAATATTATTATTTATCACTACTTATAAGTAGGTTCGATCAATTATTATGTAATTACATCAATTTTAAGTTAGTAGCACCGTGAAAACACTAATAATTGTCGTGAATGCATTTGTGATCTCTTATATGTATATTAATTTGAATGAAAATTCAGCGATTATATTCCATTGTGCACTAGTAGGAAATACTTATTGATACAGTTATAACTTTTTAAAATGAAACTGTTTCCAATGAATTCCACTATTTAAAAAAAAAATTAATGATGATATGTCAATATCCTAATAATTATCAATACAGAATTCTTGAAAATGTTTAATTAAATATTGTAATCAATTAGAAACGGTTAGTTTTATTTGAAAAACACTTTTGAGCAGATTCCACAAAGTAAGGGTCCAAATAGTAAATTGAAACTAGCACGATTCTCGTAGTGAAAACTTCTTTGGGCGCGTTAAGCACTTTTTTGGAGGAGGAAAAAAATTGATTTTTCTTCATCGTCAGGCTATATGTACCTAGACTTTGTGCATACCTATGTGTACAGAGTTATTCATTATAAATTACCCACCCCCTATCATCGTTATTATTACTTTTAGGAGAAGATGTCTTGTATAAAAGTTGTTTGGTTACAGCTGGATTTTCTTAATAAAATGTATTCATTTATTTAATTTATAATGAATAACCCTGTACCTTTTATAACATATAGGGATACGATAAAATTTATAGAGGCCGTTGATTTGTTAGTAAAAGTTTCCTTCCATCAAGGCCATTCAATGGAAATTTGAAAAAGAGTCAATATTTTCGCGAACATTTTTAAAATAGGAGCGTAAGTACGATGAAATTTGTAGATTTGTTAATTTACGAAAATTTCCATTTACCATGGGCCTACGATGAAATTTTCAAAACGGGTTGATTTGTTTGTGAAAATGTCCTTCCATCATAGCCGTACGATAAAAATTTTAAAAGGGAGCAATTTTTGTCAGAAAAAATACAGGGGCGTACGATAAAAAGTGGATTTGTTAATTTCTGAAAATTTTCATCCACTATGGTCGTACGATACAATTTTCAAAGGGTGTTGATTTATTTGTAAAAATTTCCGTCTATCACAGCAGGTCAATTGTTTGTGAACATTTTTTAATATGGGCGTACGATACAATTTTTAGGAGGAGTTGATTTATTGTAAGATTCCCTTCAACCATAAGTGTAGGTACAATGAATTTTTTTGAAATAGATCAATTCATTTGTGAAAGTTCACATCTACCATGGGTGTTTGATGAAATTATTGAAGAGAGTTGATTTATTTGTTGAAAAATCCGTTTATTGGTGTTCTCACTTTTGTCGGCAGTCCCATGACTGGACTCTTCGTTCATTTATGGTTCCAAAATATATGTCCTCCAATATTTATTATATATGTTACAGTTAAAGCGTGAATTTCTGTGTATACCTTATTGAATAATTCCCTTGTCTTTCTCCATAAATTAACCAATGATCTGCTTCAAAACATCATGTAAATGAACGCATTCATTGAAATTCACGCTTTAACTGCAACATCTAAATAAAATAGATATATAAAAACATTATGATAATTATATACTTATATTGTATATTTTTCGGCTGTTTCACGTAACACGTTTCCATTGTTAAGCTAAGATTAAGATCATGGTGATAAAGTTTGCAGATTGAAAAGTATTTCCATTAATTGCTCCTGGTCACTTTTCTCAATACATTTATCATTGGAAACAGTTTTCTAGGTATGGCTGTCATTTTATTTGATTTGGATACCCAAAACCCTCAAGGGTAAAATATATTGTAAATAAGCGTCAGGAGATTGTGATGTCATCCGTTCAAAAATAATTACCGATAGGTCATCAGGTCAACAACTTTTCATAGTAACGTTCCGACTGTTTTCCTTTTTTTGATTAGCCGGAATATGATTTTTACTTCTTTCCAATACAAGAGAACTTGTAAACCATTTATTTCGGCATCTTCAATCTTGTTTATTGCGAAGCATACTTCCTATTTTGTAGTCACATCAAACTCAGATAAGGATTTATTCTCAGTCAAGCTGCCTAAATATTTCACATAATTCCATAAAAATCAAATTTCAATCGCAAAAATGAAAATATACATTCAACCAAGTCGTTCAACGAATAAAATTTCCACCGTACTACGAATTATAGCAGAATAACGCGTGAATAGATTTACATTTCAAGAGACAAGTGGACAAGTAGGTATAGGTACCCATTTTTATAATCCCAAAACTAATTGTAGAGTTATCTTAGTTATCATGAAAAGACCTGTCTTAAAACTATACTTGATTTTGTGAGTTGTCTTTATTAATAAAATTGAGGTATGCAATAGGCACATTCAGACCACTGTACATGTGGCAACAGCGCGTGGACCAAATCTGTAGATGTTAGGATTAAGGAAATTTATAACTCCGCCCACTTTTTAAAGGACTCAAAAATCCGGTTTGAGGTATATATATATATATATATATATATATATATATATATATATATATATGTCAAAAGGCAGTTTTGAGGACAAAAACTGATAAATAATGGCAGTTTTGGGGACAATTGGTGCTTATGAGGTCGGTCCTTATAAGAATATATGTAGTTTGGCAGATTTCAGGACTGTCCTCATAAATTTTATATATGGTTAGGATGTTTTGGGGACTTACACAGTTTGGTGTTTTTGAGGACATTAAATAAAAATGTTTAATTAAAAAATAATAGGGATTGATTGAATCGGAGCTTCCTCTCAATTTCGAGATTCCTTATATCCTATAGTAATAATAAACACACTAAAATAACAATAATAATAATAATCCAACAGAAGAATATGGAAATATTTACTATTTTAAGCTTAATACAAAATAAAATAAATTGAACATTTTGATACAGGGTGATTCAGAAAAAGTGCATTTTCTCTAATTTTTGTCGGTTTAATAACAAGATGTAGGTATGTGCAAATCACCCAATATTTTAAGAAAAGTACTAATATCTAGGTAACCAATACGTTTTAAACATCAAAAACTACTTTTAAAATACATGATGGTGTAACTTATTATTTATTTTATTTAGAAAAAAACTAATTTCAGGTTGCATTAAGAATCACCCTGAATGGAATACCTCTAGAACTAGTATATTTGATGCCAGGACATTAAATATGAAGTAACTTTTTATTTCTGACCTTGTTTTTATTCAATATAAGAATTTCTTAGAATTCCAAAAATTCGTCTTTGTATAATTGAGTCCAACCCTGGATATTTCAACATTTTGAACTATTTATGTGTATTTTTGCGATAAACTAGAACATATTAATGGTACTATCAATTAAAAATGCATATTTATTTGTTAATAATTAAATTACGTGGTCACAAAAAACAAGAATTTTTCAACTTCAATACCCTGTATATCGGAAACTAGTCATAGGATTGAATTGGTCCCATGGAGTCAAGAAGTCGAGTACAACATCATATCCAAAATTTATTACATTTGCCGGAACGTCACTTTGTCATAAGAAAAGCGCGGGGTCCTTTCTCATAGGAGATCCAAACCTCGTGTCGAACAAGTGCAGAAGGTGTCAACAAAAAACAGAGACGATACAACACATTGAGTCGGGATGTTCAGCCATAGTTAAGATTGATTACCTACGCAGGCACAATTAACTTTTGCAGCTTCATCAGAAACTGGTCAACAAATTTGGATTAGTTAACACCTACACGCCTTATTACTAGTGGAGAAAGCAGAGAAAGTAGAGGTGGTGCCGATTATCATTCCATTAACGGAACTTATTCCAAAAACTCTACAAGATAGCCTAACCAAACTAGGTCTTCACAAAAACACATACATCGATCTGCAGAAGGCTGAAATTTTAAATAATTGTCACACTGTTCTTAAATTTCTAATGTAACTGCTAAGCCTAATCCCATTTGCTTTACATAACTTACCGCTTCCGTATTACGTAGACGGTACAACCAGCTATCCGCTGTCCCTACCTTATTATCCCGTCAAACCTATAATCAGAAAATCAAAAATCCCCAGTACCTTATTCCACCACAAACTTCTCTGTCCTCATAAACTCTAAGCCAGGCTATTACCTCCAACATCAATTGATCACATGAAGGTCGAAATTAGAAACGCATTTCAAGATGTTGCGCCAAAAATGATTACAAACGTAAATATGTATATCATTCGAAAACCGTCTTTAAGCATGTGTTGACGCCGTGGGCACTTTTTCGAAAACCTTATACAATAATAATAATTTTTCATCTCATTATCTTATTTTTTTGTGTGTTACTTCATAATAATTGGATAATATCAAATTCATGAAATACTATTTTTTCCAATACAATTTGAAATATCTCCAAAGTGATTAAAAAACTGATTAAATTTGAAGCGTATTAGCAAAATCAATCATTTTTATGAAGTTTGACAATCATTTAAAAACTATGGTAACAACACACGTCACCATTGCTCTTGTACCTCCTTTCTATAATACAACACGTTGAACTTGCTACGATTTTCATTGAAATTTGGCAATAACTTTTTTAAAATACCCTGTATAACACATAACGTTTTAGTCATGTTACGAGGAAGTCAAGTAGTTTTTGAAATTGGAAATACAAACAAGGTTATTCCTTTCAAAAACCATATGTTTATTGCGGTACAGTGTTATGGAAGACCCTGTACACCTTTAACTAATTTTAAAATGTGAAGCCTATAGCTGTCTTTTATTTTTGTGAATAATTTTTTTGGTATCTCCTATAATAATAGATATAAAGGACAAAAGTTGATCACCCTGGATGTATATATATTTTAGAAACATAAAAAATCAGAGTCTTCAAAGATGCCATTATTTAATAATATATACATGCAGTATTAATATAACTGGGTGAAAAAGTCTTGATATAAACAAGGTACGTAGAGATATCCAGATCGTTACTACAGTTTATTGATAGTTATTTGAATTCGACGTTTCAACTTTATTACAAAAGAAAATTAAATAGGTACCTAAAGGAAATACTTGATCTTTTTGGGTGATTATTACTATGTTTTCTAGTGAAAAACTAAGAGTTGATATTTGATATTAGAGATATTTTGATAACCTGTAGAAAATCAGAGGCTTCAAAGATGCCATTATTTAATAATATGATATTTTTATGCAGTACAATGCGGTCCATTTGTAAGGAATGAATTCAATTTTAGCGTTATTATGTACTACGTAAAAAAAACCTGAAACAGGTCAATTTTTATTCTTAAATTGATAATGTACAGTATGAAAATATTATCCCACTTCACCACCCCCTCGAAAATTTTAAATAAGAAAGAGGTCGTGTGACACCTGGTTGTAAAGGGATTTTAGTCCTCTGTTCAGCAATATAAAGTTTTTCCTCAAATTTGGTCAATTATAACTAAGAAAATTAATTTTTCAGATGTAAAATTTTTATAATGTTTTTAACTTCACGTAAAATGGAAATAATAATGTCGCATAATACGAGTATTTAGAATGTATTTTTCAATGTACTTTACAATTAAATTATATGTTCAAAATGACTGCCATCCATATCTTGGCAATAACCGAGGTGATTATGAAATTCTCGTACAACATTTTGTATGAACTCGAGAGTTATTTTGTTACTTTCTTCCGTTATCCTAGCTTTCAAATCAGCAATATTGTCTGGTCTATTGAAATATACTTTAAAAATAATCAGATAATTTCGTATCTGTTCTGGTAAACATCAGGAAAAAGTGTGTATCAGTGAAAAGGGACCTTTGAGGATGAAACAGAAAGGTTTGGCTAGGATAAAAATAATGTTTACCAATTCGAGGAATCGAATACAAACAGGTAAAGAGTTTCATTAAAATCACGTTGAAACAAATGGTTGTTAAAAATGTTCTCCATGAACTTCCAAATTGACTCAGAAAGTGGTGGGGGTAAATCGTCATCGAACTACGCAGGCCTCACGTTAATGGATAGGTAACGTCATAGGGTCAACGAGAAAAATACTGATAAAATTATAGCTACACCCGCAGCACCCCTCGTACTAAAAGTACCCATTATAGCAAACGACGTCTTGTTTGAAGGGCAATAAAGTCAATTATATACGTGAAATAATGGAAAAATTGTAGCTATCCCATGCACCCTAGCGCAGCTCCCCTTATACTAAAAGTGCCCAATCATAGCAAACGATGTCTCGTTTAGAAGGCATTAACGTCTAGTATAAACGTGAAGTACCGATGAAATTCCAACTACCCCCGTTCATCCCCACTCAGCACTTATCGTACTGGAAGTTTACCAATCATAGTGAACGATGTCTCGCTTAAAATTACTCAACGTATAGTATATACGTAAAATAAAGAAAACATTCTCTTCGCCTCCGTTTATTCCCCACGCAGCACCCCTTGTACTAAAAAAATAAGTTAACCAAACATAGCAAACGACGTCTCGTTTGAAAGGCACTAACGGCACGTGCTACAAGAGAAAATCCCACTATTCTTGGTAGCTAGAATTTTTTCATTATTTCACTTGTACAAGACGTTGAGGCCTTTTGAACTAGGCCTTTTGAACTAGACATAGTTTGATGATTGGTAAACTTTTAGTACGAAGGGTGCTGTGGGGGATGAACGGAGGTGGTTAGAGTTTTATCAGTATTTTTCTCGTTGACCCTATGACGTTACCTATCCAATAACGCAGCGCATGCATAGATCGATGACGATTTACCCCCACCACTTTTTGAGTCAATTTTGACGTTTTCAGACCTTACGATTTTATTATGGAGATTCCCATGTTAGCGTCTCCGTTATGGTCCAGAATCAGTGCTGCCTATTTACAAAAGTTCTGTTTAAAAAATCGCGCACAGTTACTCCGAAATGTGATGGTGCGCCATGCTATTGGTTTATTATGGTCTTTGCGTATGGTACCTACTATTTTATCCAGTGTAAATTTTCATCAAGCCAAATGTTTCCTCGTCCGAAATAAGGCGTTATCAATGAAATTGTTATTTTGGTTCACTCGCAGAAAACAGTTCAGATAGACGTACTTTATAGGGATGGTATTTACCTTTTTAAAAATGTTTGATACTAAAGACTTTCCAATACTAGAATCACTAGATAATCCTTGCATTCTACAGTGGAAATTTTCTACTGCCGACAAAATTATATCTTGTTAAATATTTTCATTTATTTTGGATCTACCTTGCTTTGCTGCATCCCTCACATGTCCTTATTCTCAGTATTTTCGCTCTATTCTGCTTACCGTAGATTGTGAAATAGGTTCACGATCTGGGTACATTTTATGGAATAATAGGCATACCTCTTGTTGAGTCCGCATCTTAACGCCAATACCAATCATCATTAATATTCCAATCCATCACCTCTGGTTGAAGGCATTTTGTAAAAAAGTTGCAAATGATAAGTTGCTTGGAAAGTTTTCACGTAAACGTACATTCTCTACTGCGTTAACAATACAGCATTTAACTTAAATGTTCCTGACAGTTTTTAACGCCAAATGAAAAGAATTGTAAAAAATACTGTCAAACAATAACATAGTTTATTATGTTATAAGGACGAAGTTTTTCGGTCGATGCGGGTCGAGGCAAAGCCGAGGCCGGTAATTCACATAGACCGTCCTTATTACTTACGATATTTTTCATTAGTTTGTGACTGTATGACCGATTCTGAGTCTGCAAATTGTCACATCACATTGTCACAGTATAATATTTGTGTTATTTTTGTTTTAATAGACCTAAGCTGGCCATTGTAATGTTTTTTGTCAATTCGTTTGAACGATCTTTCACACTTTGTGTCTATGAATGGGATTGGAATAACGTCATCTACTGGGTGCTCAGATGCTAATTTTACTGCAGTCAGCTTTTGATTTCCTGCTAATTCACAATGACCTGGGATCCACATTAATACGAATTATTTGTAGAATAGGGTTAATTATCCACACATCTATCAACATACATAAAAAAGGAAAGGTAGAATTTCGAAATATTACCAAAAATTGTTCTGAATATGTCAATTTAGGTAAATCAATGGTTTTTGAAAAATGTGAAATTTCATGGGATTGTGAAAACCATAAAGCGTATTCCAGTGCACCCTGTATATATACAAAATCAATGTCCCTATATATACCATTACTTATTAAAATATCTATATATAACTCAATTTTGTATATTTTTTGAAAAAAGTTGGATATGTATGATTGTATGATAGATGTATACAAATGTATACGTTTGTATATGGGGGTTGCAATGAGTCCTCAAAACTGCCAATCGACATACATATATATATATATATATATATTTATTTCAATGTGTAGGTGATCTGTGTCATCTGTGACACCTACCTTAATATAATGTCATTATAGAGTTTCATGTTTCAATAACTCCAAACTTTAAGTCTGTTTTAAGGTCGAGCACTATTTATTTAAGGTCATCACAATTACTGCTAGGTAGTAAATTCGTGTTTCCAATAACTCTCTTGTGAGAGAAATTTTAATGTATATCAATTGAGGATATATACTTTATTTATTGGTTAAATAATCACATGATGGTGATGGTGATGCAAAAAATAAGAAATGAAGTAAAGTGATGTTTACAATACACTCTTTCACAGGTACTGTAACGAAAACTGATGTTCGAATGGACGTTTCGCGCCAATGAAACGAAAATATGTTGAATGGCGTTAAACAAAATAATGATGGAATACAGGGACGTATATAAGGGGGGGTTTTGAGGGTTCAAACCCTCCCTATACAAAAAACAATGTAGGTACAATAATTTTTTATTAGCATACTGCCGCAATATGAGTATTCATCGGGATATGGCGATAGAAATAGATTCCGCAACAATTGTGAATAATTTAGCTGAAGAGGTTAAATTTACTTTTGTGAGATTGATTTTCTGTTTTAAAAAAAGCTTCAATTTTCAATCATCTATCACTTTTTAAAATAGGTGCTCCCAAATTAATATACAGGTAACATCTCGGCTGGTATGGGAATGCTGCGAAGAACTTAGAAGACTGGCGACTCGGAACAGTGTAACACTAGAGTGGGTCCCAGGTCACAAAGGAATCGATGGCAATGAAAAAGCTGACGAACTTGCAAGAGCAGGATCGTCAACACTGATGAACGGATCCGAACCATCTGTGGGCATCCCCAGATGCTCCACTAGGTCATGGTTAAAAGGGTGGGTGAAAGAACAATCCATGAAACTCTGGAAGAATACGCTCAGGCAAACACATGGGAAAAAAGAACTGCTCTCAATGAGCAGGAACAAACTACGCACCATAACGGGGCTTTTTACGGAAGACTTTCCCACAAAGGAGCACCTGAACAAAATAGGTCTGTATAACGGAGACCTCACATGCAGGAGACGCAAAAAGGACACTGAAACAGCTCTGCACATATGCAACTGTGAGACGTTGGACCACAGGAGGCAAAAACTAAATGGAAGACCCCAAATGACTCCAGAAGACTTCTACAACCAACCAGTAAAGAACCTGTATGAGCTAATACAGGGAACGGATTGGCTGAATAGGCTGTAGTCAGAATGTCAGGAGAATCCACAATAATCCCAAGAGGCTGAGGTGGTGCCGGCGAAGGAACGGCTCATTCAAAAAATATATATACATGGTTATAACCATTTCAACAGAAGGGTTCAAAACGAAAAACGATGTTTAAAAATACTTTTAGATGTAGCCAAGTCAAACAAATAATTGAAAAAAAAACTTAACATTATTTCTTGAACTTGAAAAATTGCTTCAGGTCGTTGTACTCGATTTTTTTGCCTTAGACGGCGCCTTCAATAAAGCTTTTCCCTTCTAAATCTATCAGATGAATAAAGCCAAAACCCTCCCCATGGAAAAGCTATAGCTACGTGACTGATGGAATATACTGCAGGTTTTTGCCTAACTAACAGATTTAATTCGGAGGTAAACTAAGCCAGTTCGCATGATCGTTACCTCATGAAACCTAAGAAAAAAAATTACCTTTACATAGACTAGAAAAAAGAAAAAGAAATTTCAGGGCGCCAATAATTGTCTTTCTTAAAGGAAAATTAGAAACAAAATCGAATTTAATGATCAGCTAACTTTTAATCTGTTAATTTCTAAAGAAAAGAACAATCTTTCTGTTTGACAAATAAAACTAAGTAAAAAAAATGTATATAATCTCTGTCGTGAAATTCACAAAAAGGAGTTAGTAATCATAACAAAAAAATATCAAAGATCTTTCACATAAAAAATATATCTATGTAGGTGAAGCCTAATTCTTTTCTTTACTTCTGTTCTGATAGTTTCCAATGTCAGTCGCTACACACTGGATTGTATGTAACGGTTATAGTCTTTGTAGAACTAAGGCTTCCTGTCAAAATTCTAGGGATCTTGATTTATCCCATGCAACTAGAGCCGGCATTCACAAATATTGGTAATCATAGGAATCTTCTAGGAACCTCCTAGGGACTGTTTGAACTCCAAGGGACTGTTTGAACTCCAAGGGATTGTTTTACTCCAAGGGTCTGTTTTACTCCAAAGAACTGTTTTATTCCAAAGGACTGTTTTACTCCAAAGAACTGTGTACTCCTAGGGACTGTTTGTACTCCAAGAGACTGTTTGACTCGTAAGGACTGTGCAGTAATCCAAATTCTTATAAAATAACGACACATTAGTTTTTAAGACTGATGTTAAAATTATTATGAATGGATTACTGCACAGTTCCACACTTGTAGATTTGTCGACAGACGATGAGAAAAGCTCTGCGGTACCTTCTCCAATCTTATTTAAAGTCACTTCAAAATTTTAAATTTCGCGGTAAAATCCATTAAGAATATTGATGTTTGTATTGAATTTTACTTCCAGGCTCTACAGTACATTGGTGGCGTTAATGAGAAATATCACCATAATGTTCAAGTTAAATATTGTAGGTATTTACAATATTTTTTTTGTTCCACATGCAGTGAGACATTCCTTTCCAGGCATCAAGGATGCATTTGAAAGGAAGGTGATGACTTGGTTGCAGTTTGCCAAAACCCATTTTGACAGAGGAAAGCAGTGATTTTTATTGTCATGTATGAAACTTTTTTTAATGGTTTGTTGAGATTGCTTTATAGATATGTTTGAGAGGTTTGGTAAAGTAGGTAGTAGGTCAATTTATCAATTTTTAAGCTCTGAACATTCAATAGTTATTTTGTTTCAGGTTTGTCTCAGGATAGGAACAAAAAGAATTTTCATTTTATTTTGAAATTTAAATGTGCTGAGTACTTATTTGTTTTCTTTTGTTATATTTTATATGAATAAAATTATTATATTAAACATTTTGTCTTTTTGACCTCGAAGGCTTCCAGGGACATGTAAACTTAACAACTTCTCATGACAGAAACCTTCAACCTGCAATTACTAATTATGAAACATTACATGTATCAATCAATTTCAGTAGTTGCTGCAACATTGTTATAAAACGACATTTTTAATATCGCATTTACATGTTTCTTGTACATTATATGCAATGTTGCAGTAACCTTGCTGGAATAAATGATAATGGCACATTCCGTTTGTGATATTGCTGAACCTTTGCAGTAAGGTAGTAAAAAACTCTGATGTAACATTACACATTACGATGAAAGCTTACTGAAATATTGTATGAATATTACTTTGCTTAGTGGGTTACTACAGGACTTTCCACTAAATTAGTTAACAGTCTGCTTCTTCAATAATTCAATAAGCTACGACTGTATTTTGCTTTATTGATATTAAATTATCCATTAATAACTTAATAATTTAGCACCGATTATCAATATTGGTTTTTATTATGAAAAAAAAAGTTCATAGACTGCAGAAACTTTTAAATAGAAAAAGTCATTTGTATATCAATACAATTAAACAACTACAAAGTCAATTTTTCTTGAAATTGTTTGTTCCTTACCAGATTGTATAAAATATTTGAAAGGCGTTATTTCAACGAACAAATATTGTATACAGGTATACCAGCACAATAAATCTCTCCTATAAATAACTTGTATATACAGAAATGTAAATAACGGAGAGTTTCTATGTAACAGTGGAAATTCTATATACACGTCACAATGGGATCCTGATAACATTCAACAAAGTGATACTATATTCCGTTTGTACGGATGCTGAAAAACATTTCGTAGTCACCAAAGTAGCTTTCTGATAGGTCTATTGAAACTTGCTTGAAATATATAAGGTTATAGAATAATGATCTTGAGGAACATTAACAGTAAAGAAATAATAATAAAAGAAGTGCTCAAAAATACGTGTGAATGTGTATTCTAAATTTCCATTACCATCACTGGATTATAATTATATTATTATTGGTTATAAACGAGCTGAGAATTTGAAAAAAAATGGTCATCAGCAAAGGTGATGAATGTTGGGCATGTTCCCATTGCTCCTGGGCATATATAAGCTAGTCTTTGAATATTGGAGAGGTTTTCTCTCGTCGTCAATATGCGAGCTCCACTACTCCACGTAACACAACTGTGGTGAGACCAAGGTCATCTATGGGGCCTTAGAGGCCAAAAGCAAATCAGAGGAAAGCCGAACTGAAGCTATCAAACATCAGAGGCTGGCCTGTCTGTGCACAACAGGTTCTACGAGTAGCAGCCCGACTGCGGCAATATAAGCCATTCTCAATCTTACGTCTCTTGCTCTGTACGTAAAGGCGGAAGCAAGAATGGCTGCATACAGACTGGAATGCAATGGGAACTGGAATGGAAGAACCAACACTCATAGTCATTCCAGAATCACAGATGTTATCACAAACTTGCTCCTTGAAATGAGAAGTGACAACATGTTGGCCACAATTAACGACAAGCACCCATACCGTATCCAGCGAAACTGGGATGGGTTGAAAGAATGCAGTCAGGAAGGAACGTTGGTGTGGTACACAGACGGATCTGAGAATTACATTGGTACATGAGCTGGAGTCCATGGTGCTAGACAATTTTGCAATTGTATTCCAGGTAGAAATTTACGCTATCGACATGTGTATGCAATTGAATATCGAAAGTAGGTATGGAGCCATCCTTATACTCTCTGATAATCAGGCAGATCTAGAATATTAAGCGTGTCCTCAAATTAGATCTAGACTCGTCTAGGACTGCCTACAAGAACTACTAACCCTGGATAACCATAACAGAGTAATTCTTATGTGGGTCCCCGCGAACAAAGGCATTGCAGGAAATGAAAAGGCGGATACCCTAGCAATATTAGGTTCTGAAACTGCTTCCACTGGTCCTGAACCACTGTTTGGAATATAAAAAACTGCTGAGCGTGGTTGTACATCTCGGTGGACTCAAACTAAACATCAGTCGTACCGAAGACACGTGCAAAAACAGGAACAGAGCAAACTCCTGGTCCAAAAACCCTCGGAGAAGCTGACTGATGAGTTACTAAGCCTCAGCAGGGGCCAGATAAGGACAGTGATGGGTTTACTCACCGGTCACTGTACCCTGAGGAAGCACATGCATACAATCGGCATATATACGGAGAAACCTTTTTGTCGGTTGTGTACATCCGGCACAGGATTTTTGGGTTACAGCCACAGCTTCTCTTTTTCAGGTTCCTGGACATCATTAGAGCCATTTTTGCTTTGTATATAATTTTCTCCTCGACACCTCCATAGCGACATTATGAATTAATAACACTACCAATGTTTAATATTTTTTTCAACATCAAGAATAAATTAAATAACAATAATATGCATAGTATACAACTCTTAAATAAAATAATTTATAGGACGAAAACTAAAATATAGCATCACAATTCACAATGTAGCTTATCACTTATTTGGTTACCGTCCATTACCGCTATCAGTAGCCTTATTTTATTTTTGTGGATGGCCCCAACAACCTTCTTTGGATTTAGTTGATTATTCACTGACAAATCCATTTTAAATATTTCTGATGCCTGCATTTTGAAAGAAATTCTATGTTCAAACCCTTCGATGCCTGAAATATTTGAAATTGTTAGAACTTATCCAAACATATATTTTATATACTTTATTGAATTAATGTGCTAGGCAAATGTAGCCACTAGCAGAGGTACAATTCACAAATGCAATTGTAATAGTTCATCAAAAAATTTAATTCTGGAAAAACCCAAAAAAAACTTAAGCTCGATACGGACAACTAGCCTCTTCTCATAAACAGTGCAACCAACTTCCAAAAGCACATGAAGACTAAGCGTACTGAACTAATCAATCAAATGAAGGACATAGGTGTTTTGGTGCTGTTCCAATGATGGAATGTGATGAAAATTGCTTCGAAATTGGAGAAATATGGATTTTCATTTTAAAAATAGAGCTGCTTAGAATATAATGGAATTGGGGACTTTGCTATTATCTCGAGACAGGAATGAAACTTCCTACCGAGGTTTGTATACTATTTTATTCACAAAACCATCATATATCCTGATCAAAATTAATAAATCTTTGTTTCGTTCTGAACACACCTAAAATATTACATTTGACAACTACTGTCACCAATATAAATAAATGTCAGATAAAGTCTGATGGATATTTAGCTCGCGAATAATAAATTAAGAAAAATGTCATCCGATGGAGAATTGATCGATTGTACCCATCCAGAAATAGGTACCTATTATAATATTTATATTTTGAATATAAAAAATATTCATTTAAAATAGATAATATTGGGTAATGATCACATTATTTTAGAGGGCGGGTAGTCAGGGCGGGAAGTGAAGATGTGTTGTATTACAGCATTACATATATGGTTGTGAATAATAGTTATTTATGATATGAGTGTTAAAAGTGAGGTTTTATTTTGTGAGTGAAAACGTTTGTGAAATGAGCGGAGCGAATTGAACAATTTCACGAACAAAATAAAATCACTTTTAACACAAATACCATACAATGTTTTTTGTACAACTTCCCTATTTTGATAATGAAACGAGCGAATTTGCAATGACAATAAATTCAAAATGCATTTTAGTATTCAAATAATCAAAAGATTGTTGTGAATGGCAGACGTTGCCAACGTTATGATTACTAACAAATGAGAAAAGACGCTGTCATTTGAATGGAGTGCTAAAAATATTTTTAACACTAGTGTTAAAAGTATTTTTAACACGCTGCTATGTAAACAATCGTTTTTAACATTGTTTGCTATCATTAAAAGTGTCACTTTTAATGACAGTTGTACAAAAAAATGTTTTCGTTTTGTATTTGCATCAGTTAACCTCACATTCTGTCAAAGGGATTGAGATTGAGTTATAATCAAGTATTCTCTGTATTTTTCTACCCTGATTAAAAATGAACCTACCTCAACAAAAGTAGGTTTAGATGCTAGTAGTGAAAGAAGTAATTTTCAAATTTTTAATACGTTATAATAGTATGATACTATTATCTTGACATCTATTTAATAACACGCTTTACTTAATGGGCCTTTTCAGTAATTTTTTTTATTGGTTTAAATTGAAGTATTTCATGAAAAAATGTCCCCTAATTTTTCTATTTTTTTTTGGAGCTTGATTTCTATCCTAAAAAAATTATTAAAAGTACCGAAAGCTGCGCGCGGTTTGAACGTGACGTCACTCCTCAATCCTTCGTGACGTCAAAGAGCCTACGACCTTAAAAACGACAGACCGTTATTTCCATAGGATTTGTAAAGTTTGCTTCCCTGGCTTTTGATTGACATCTCATGTGACTTCGAAATTGATATTGATATTCTCTTTCATTTTGGATTATTTGTTTTTGTTGAAATAACTATATAAATTGCTCAAGTAAAATATTCATTTACGTTTCTCGAGATGGAAACAGACGAAAATCATGGTTTGAAAAAGCAAAAGCTCAAAAGAAGTTGACCAATACGAGGAACATTTGCTTCTTCGTTGGATATTTTGGCCTCGGCCGTAGCCGTAGCAGCATTTGGCCAGCCATTCCGACAAATACTGCCAAGATAACTCCAGGCCTTATGACGTCACTTACCCCAAGGTCAAACGCGTGTTCAAATTACTCTAATATTTGTTTAACTCTTTATTCAGCTTTGTGACATGTATATTCAAAACAAAGCTGCACAAAGTGAAAAATTACCAGTAAGCTTTCAAATAAAATATTTGTTTTGAGATTTGAGCATCTACTGAAAAGGTCCATTGTTACAGGAAACTGTAATTAGGAATAGGGAAAATATTGTTTTACCTTTATATTCATAGACCCTTAGAATTCGTTTGTTCTCTAAGAAAGCTAAAAGTGTCTCTCCTTGTCCAAATTCTATTGACAATAATGAAGATGGTTTATAAGTTATTACTTTATCAAATACTTCTCCCGTAATTGGATTATCGTATATCTGAAAAAAAATATTTCATACAAACTTTTTATTTGTTGCAAGCACGTCAATTAGAATATTAGGCCAAGTAATAGGTACATTTCTACGACAAAAATCATAGTAGAAAATTTACATAATGGCAAAAATGGCAGTATTTTCCACAAGTCGAAGATATACGTTTTGTTTCTTTATATCTGTATTTTCCAAAACCGTTTTCAAATTTAAAATCGGTCTATCTATAACGTATCCAGATCTGCTGGTGCACCCAAACGACTTATTTTTCACGAAGTTTCAACGCTATAACTTTGAAAACGCCAAAGGTATGAAATTTCAAAAAATTCCGAATTTTCTGACCTCCCAATTATCCAATCACTTCGCTGAAAATGCGTTGTATTTATAAAATTATCTACAATTATTTTTTGTTTTTGTTTCAAATGTTTATAAAAGTTAACTGAGCAGCATCTACGAGTCGGAAATATATCAGGTTTATACTAAGTACTTAGTGTCTTTTACTTGATCACAAAGTCCATTTTCTACTAGGATGTTTGTCCACAACCCACTTTTTTGATGCTGTATTGCTTGGTCTATATTTTGGAATTAAATTTATACTATATTATCATTTAATTCGATTGGTTCAAAATCCAATTTATTCCATCAATGAAAAACATTACCTTTACAAAGTCCATTGAATCTCTGACAATAGTATTTTCATGACTTGCCACTGCCAATAAATTATTTTTTGAACTTTTGGTTCCCACATTAAGAACAACTATATCACCTCCATTTCTTCCGGGTAAGTGGGTATTAGAAACACGTTTGACTGACCCTATATTAATTATAAGAAGGTAAATTATTTTCTACTGCTTTTAAATAAGTGAAGAACACTGTGTGAAATTGATGTAATTTACCTTCAATAACAACATCTGGGGATATGTTTATGTCTTCAACAACTGGCTCAGTACGTTCCAAGAAAATTAATTCTTTTCCTGTTCTGATTGCCAATCCTGTTTCAAGTCCTCTTGGTACAAACGCAGCATCATCTTAAATAAAGCAAATTTTATCAATCGATTATATTTTCAAACACATTAATTTTTAGTACCATCAAAAACATTCCATTTTCTATACCTAACCGGTACTTCCAAACTCTTTTTTATATTATGTTCTATAACTCCTTCTCTTCCAATGGTATAAAAGGTAGACGGTACTAACGATTCTTGTAACAGGTCTTGGTTTTCCATGTTAAACATTAACTGAAAATATAAATTCTCCAAAACAATCAAACGCATCTTGAAAATTCACACGGCGGTCCGTAAGTAATGATCCAAAGTTGAGATTACCTCAAGCATGTTGCTTTGAGGTAACAACCCTTTAACTTCTTCGTCGGGCTATTACCAAGCAATACGCTTTCGAAATCTATGACAATATTATTGCAAATCATCAATGCTCTTGCTATATTATAGCTGATAATATATTTGCTGACATCAGCGCCTTCTAACGTTCTAATATATGGAATAAAATAATAATGTAGTGGGGTTCAAAAGTGCGAATATCTCGAAAATCAGTAACTTTCGCAACTAATGATAGGTATACATTTTTGTCGCAAAAATGATGTAGTTTTAATATTTTTCAATCAATAGAGGGATACCGTTAACGATAAATAATTTAATCGCACAGTTATACCAACAACACATGGGTTTTGTGGTGCCCTCTAGAAAATACATCGAAATGGATAGCATATTATGATTTCCCAGGCCCTGAAACTCCCATCCTCAAATTTTTACGTTTGTATATCCAAAATCTTCCAATTTACTGAGAAAAAACATTTTTGACATTTTAACTCTGCCACACGGTATCTTTCTTATCATCAATATTTTATTGAAGGAAGTTGCGTCAGATTGTAATAATCTTAGGCAAAGAATCTTCCATTTCACTTTGGACCATTATATACTTACGGATCACCCTGTATGAGCACAAAGTAAAATGGGGGCCATCCATAAAGTGCATCACATGTTAATGGGGAGGGAGGGTATCACCGGAGTGTGACATCGTGTGACAAGGGGCATGAGGGGGTCAATGGTTTTGTGAAGTCACATGTTAAAATTTAAAATACTAAAAGTTTTTTTATCTTTTATTAATATAATAAATCGTTTATTGTTTTCTAACTAGTCGTTTGTTTTTTCGGTTTTATGAAATGTTGGACTTTATGTTGATTTTATTAGTATTATGTAATAAAAATAAGTGAAAAATGAAAAGAGCTGTTTTCTCTCGATTTTATTTAAATACATACATAGATTTAAAAAAAATGTGTGACATCACATCAGGATGGGGGGGGGGTTATAAAAATGTGACAAGGACGGGGGAGGGGCTCAAAAGTCCTAAAATTCGTGGGACGTACCTTATGGGTGGTCCCATGCCGTTCAGCTAGTTGCGGTTTTCGTTTTGGAATTATTTTACTAGCTAATTTCAGTTGCTCATTATAGTCACATTCTCCCAACAAAAATTTCAAATTTGCCGTTTTCTTGTCACATCAGCCACTCCAGCAGAGAATATATATTTTTATCGGATTTCCCTTATATTTCTGACTTCAGATATACAAAATTTTCACATTGAAATAAATATTATTTCTCTATGTGAAAATTTTATAATGTCTGGTTGGTGAGCTATTTATCGTATTATTATTATTATTATTATTATTCTATTAGAAGAAAAAGAGATCTCTGTTAGGTTAAAATTTAACACATGGAGTTCGGCTTTTGTATACGAAATTGCACAAGCCTTTCTTCACTCTATATGTTCTATTTATTTGCTCCTACCCAAATAATTTATTAACGTCCCTTTTTCCATTACTCTCTGTTTTCAGGAGCTCTGCAGTCATCAAGCTATGGGGCCCTACTAGACTTGGTCACCAGGCGACGTCACCGGTGGCGTCACCGGGGACTTGACTAGTTGTTGAGCACTAGTTGTTAAGGCTTTTGATATTGTGTTGTCATGAAACCAAGTTTTGTTTAAAAAATAAATATAGATGTCAGATTTGATATAATATGTCAGATATGTAGAAAATAAAACCATACAAAAAATCAATTTCGGAAGTATTAATCCCGAGACGGGAAACTACAACCTAAACATTTGGTCCTTCGAACCAGGATTAGTTGCTGAAGATTCAGCAATTGATATCCAACCGAACCTACCGTGAAACATTGGTGCAGACGAAAATTACCGAGCTGGTGTGCTGGAGAATTGGATGCAAGTTGGTGGCTACCTATTTCGTAAGTCTGTTCCATGATTTAGAGTGAATTTTGTATCGTATAGCGATTTCTCGAGATACGAAAGAGAAAAAC
This sequence comes from Galerucella calmariensis, assembly GCA_910591675.1. NCBI lineage: Eukaryota > Metazoa > Arthropoda > Insecta > Coleoptera > Chrysomelidae > Galerucella > Galerucella calmariensis. The sequence goes on from CAJUYG010001025.1 coordinate 22,375, forward strand.
AAACTCGAATGTATTGCTCTAAAGGTTTTTGTTGATAAATCGAAAGTTAGGTCAACAACTCGAAAGTATAAAGGTATAAACATATCATTCAATTTTGTTAATTGTTAAAAGGAAGTTTTTTTTAAGGTATATATTCAAGAGTTACGCAATTTTTGGGGATTGAGATCTACAAATTCAAAAGTGTTGAGATTTTTTTTCTTCTTAACCAATAACCGATTACGAAAGTTGTTGATTTTTTCAATAAGCGTATTCTTAACTTAATTTAATTAATTTAAATTAAAAATGGCTCCGAAAGGTTTAGGAAGGCTATTCATGAAACGAAAATCTCTAAATTTCAAACTAAATAATTTTGCAAAATATGTAGAGAATTTCAAAACAGATTTGGCAAGTAATTCAGACTCTAATTCAAAGGAAGAAAAAATAACAGAACTAGAAATGAGGTTGGAAATGCAGGTATCAATTATTAACGAATTTGAACTCATACAATGTGAAATAGAAAGTATTACGGAATTAGCAGATCCAGAACAGTTAGCGGAACGAGAAGCTTTTGAAAAAACATATTTCAGTGCATGTGCTATGGCAAAAAATATAGTTTCTACATATTATAAAGAAATGAACCAAAGTAATGGATCTGACAATTCAGTGAAAAGTAATACTAATGTGAGTAGATTCCATTCAGGTGGGCAATTAACTAATATTAAATTACCCCAAATTCAATTACCTAAATTCTCTGGTCAATATGAGAATTGGCTTGAGTTCCGCGACACATTTGATTCGCTCATACATTCTAATCAAGGTATAAATGAAATTCAAAAATATCATTATTTGAGAGCATCGTTAGAGGGTGGAGCCGCTCAAGTCATTCGCTCACTAGAATTTTCGGCAGCAAATTATACTGTAGCTTGGGAGACGTTAGTAAACAGATACAATAATAATAATTTATTAACTCATAACCATGTTAAATCTATTTTCAATATCCCAAATTTGAACCAAGAATCAGCTGGTGATTTACGAAGTATGTTGGACACATTGACAAAGCATTTGAGGTCATTGCAAGCTTTAAATCAACCTACAGAATATTGGGATACTCTTCTAATTTACATTATTAGCAATAAATTAGACAGGAATACAGCGCGAGAGTGGGAAGAGCACAAGGTTCAACTAGGAAATAAAAACAATGGATCTCCAAGCTTAGATGATCTAAAAATATTCATCAAAAACAAAGCTGATCTTCTAGAAACACTCATGTCAACTAAGGAAAGTAAAAATCTTAGAATAAAAACTAATGGTTATTTTCTTGAATCACAAATTTCAAAATCAAAAAATAGTCATGGCCAAAACAGTACTGCGGGCAATCCTAAAAATCGACCTAGTACTAGCTATAAAAAGGTTTTGTGTGACTATTGCAAAAAATCTAATCATTTTATTCAATCATGTCCTGAATTCTTAAACCTCTCCGTTGACCAAAAAATTAAATATATTGAAAAAGTTAAACTTTGCTTAAATTGCTTGCGCAGTAATCATACACTGAAATTCTGTTTCGCAGGTCCTTGCAAAAATTGCAAGCGAAGACATAATACACTTTTGTGTTTAGAACCTATACCAACTAATCAATTAGATCAACCAAATCATGAAAGTTTCAATCAAGTTCAAAATCAGCCTACTGTTAGCTACAAAAGTACGGAGTTCAGTGGGGTAGGAGTGTTATTATCTACAGCGTTAGTATCTATTATTGATTGTAATGGAAAGAACCAAGTATGTAGGATTTTATTAGATTCAGCATCACAGAGTAATTTCATAACAAAAAATGCTTGTGAACGTTTAGGCATTCAAACTTCTGGAATTCATATTTCAGTTGTAGGAATCAACTTAGTTACTTCTATCATCAATGAAAAGTGTACTGTTAAAATCCAATCGTTGAAAAACTCATTTGGAACAGATTTGATGTGTTTAGTAGTTCCAAAAATTAATGACTGCTTACCAAGTCAACCTTTAAACATATCTTCATGGATAATTCCAAAAAATGTTCAACTAGCCGATCCTGATTTTAACATATCTCAACCTATTGATATTTTGGTAGGTGCTGAACATTTTTATGATCTTTTGTGTGTAGGTCAAATTCGCTTAGGCAAAGGTTTACCTATGCTTCAAAAAACTGTTTTCGGTTGGGTGGTTTCAGGCCCTAGCAATGAACATTCCTCTTCCAACAAGGTTCAGTGCAATTTCAATACATCTGCTGATGATGAATTGCATAACTTTATGCGAAAGTTTTGGGAAATAGAGGAACCGTTTCAGAAAAATCCAAAATTAAACTCTTTGTATGTTGATTTCCTAGATGAATATTCTCAATTAAATCATATGTCCGAAGTGATTATCCCAGAAAGCAAAACCAACATTGAATATTTTTTACCACATCATGGGGTCTTGAATGAAAAGAATCAAACCACTAAATTGAGAGTTGTATTTGATGGTTCCTGTCAAACTAGTTCAGGTCTCTCGTTTAATGATATTCAATGTGTAGGACCGAAAATACAAGATGATCTTATTTCTGTACTTTTGAGATTCAGGCTACATCAAATAGTTTTCTGTGCGGATATAATTAAAATGTATCGACAGATTCTAGTTCAACCTGATCAAAGGTCGTTGCAAAGAATTGTCTGGCGTCGAGTACCCACTGATGAAACTAAGGTTTTTGAACTTAATAGTGTCACATATGGAACTGCCTCTGCGCCGTGGTTAGCGATAAGATGTTTAAAAGAATTATCATTAGAAAATTCTAAAAAGTTTCCTGAAGCATCGAAAGTTGTGGCTTCGGATTTTTACGTAGATGACATCTTGACAGGTTCTGATTCAGTTCAAAGTGTACAAAAATTAATTGACGAAGTTCAAACTATTTTATCAGGTGGTGGTTTCTTGCTTCAAAAATGGGCTTCTAATAGTAAAGATATTTTACAGTATGTTCGAACCAAAAATCCCATGGCATTACAAAAACTTGGAGATGGCGAAGGTATGAAAACTTTAGGATTGTACTGGGATAGTGAAAATGATAGTTTAAAATATAATATAGTGGCAAGTAAACGAGGTCAAACCGTAACCAAAAGGTCTGTTTTGTCAGACATTTCACAGATTTTCGACCCTTTAGGTCTCCTAGCTCCATGTATCATTGTAGGAAAAATTCTTTTGCAACAATTGTGGATGATAAAACTCAATTGGGATGAGTCATTACCTTCTGAATTATATACAAGGTGGGTTAATTTTAGGCAAAACTTAATAAACTTAAATGACTATCATATACCTAGAATAACTCTTTGTATTAATCCAACCGTAATTGAACTTCATGGGTTCTGTGATGCGTCTCTAGAAGCCTATGGGGCGTGCATTTACTTTCGAAGCATTTCTAGTGCCGGGGAAGTTTATGTAAAACTTTTATGT
>CAJUYG010001025.1:25906-52968 GCA_910591675.1 Galerucella calmariensis
CTTTAGGGTTTATAATCGTTGGCCCAAGTCTACTTCATATTATACTTTGCATAGAATAGACGCTCCTAAGACCATGTTAACTACTATGCAATTCACTATACATTTCGTCGTGATGCGTGTTGCCAAAGATGCCTAAAGTTATCTTTTACATAATTATTGACTAATTTTTTGCTCCGATTTTTTTAACATCTCCTGTGTACATACTTAAAAAATGCTCTGAAAATAATTTGATATACATATGATATATTCAAAGTAAGTAAGGGTCCCACCAGTAAATTCAACAAGATAGAGACAAACTGAAGAGGAAATCATTGGAAATACATCTCCTTTCTTATTAGCAATCACGAATCCTGGGACATGCCACAGGATATATATAGAACAGCACGACAGGCCTATCTGGCCCTCGGTTTCGAGATCTTCCACTCTCTCATTCCATTTCCTTCTGTTCCTCGCCTCGTTTTCCCAGTTCCTTAGTCCCTGTTCTCAGGTCTCTCCTAACCTCTTCCAACAATTTTCTCCTTGGTCTTCCTCTTCTCTTTTTACCCCCTTCTCCACCTTTTAGCACTCGTTTTATCCATCTATCTTCCGTCATTCTACCTATATGTCCCAACCATCTCGCTCTCTGCTTTAATTATACGGGTTATACTTGGATGCTTATATAATTCCGAGAGTTCTTTGTTTGTTCTTTTTCTGTAAATTCCATCTTCCTCAATTCCACCAGGATGCCACAGGATAGTATGATAAAAAAGTATGACTTTTTGAAGAAATCTGATACAGACCAGGAACAAAATAGGTACCTACTCCGAAAGCTTGTTCAATACTAATAAAAGATATAGAAGGCAAAGGCTTATCATCATGTCAAGGAGCCATTCTTGCGTAATCGGTTCTAAAATGGGAATGACCAGTGAAACTCAATGAACTAAGCGAGAACAGTATTGGCACCCTACTGTGGATTCCAGGATACAAGGAAGAAATGAAATCGCAGTTGAACTAGCAAGGAGAGGTGCTGAAGCACTCTTTTTGGGACCGGAACCCTTTTGCGATATGAGCTCCAATGTAATATTGGAAGAAATAGGCAACGCCGAAAAGAGAAGATCTGCTCAATGAAATGATCTAGTAGGACCTAGACCAGGGGCTCTCAACCTTTTTTTGTCTACTGCCCACTTTAAGAATAAATTATTTTTTAACGCCTCCTTTTTTAAACATACTTAAAAACCGCTAAGTACTTATAACTGATTATTGAAACGCAACTTGATAGTATTCGGACAGAGTATCTTTTATTGAAAATAAAACAAATATAATCAATTCTTATATAAAAACTAATGTGAAGGTTGAATCTGATGCTGTTCAATAAGTTTGTTGATATCAGGTTCCAATTTCCTCAAAAACAGCCGCAAGTCGCCACGTTCGGTAAAACGCAAACGATTTCTCTTTTTAGTAAGCAGCGTTGCCACAGCACTAAATCCACGTTCACACAAATATGACGATGGGAATGCTATCAAGAATCGTTGAACAATTGACCACAATCCAGGGTACAATTATTGCGCGATCGGTTTTTGTAGTCAAAATTACATCTGGCAGCACTGATGGGATTGCATAAGCAGCACGCACCAACAGGAATAAGACAAACGTGCATAAACTCGTTTATCTCATTCGACGCCCAATCGTACTCGACAAGCAAGAACAGGTATTATAGAACCAGCCGATTGATACAGGAATGTACAAATCGGATTATTTAACAAAAACTTGTTAAAACATGATTGCCCGCGGTCTATTATATCGAACCGAGTTTGAGCTATATCTTAATTAATATTAGTTGATGTTCACAAGATGTAGTCGAGAGTCGAGAGCTCAGTCGGTGTCTAAGAGTCTTCCTAGCTAGGTAGATGAAATTATAAATCGACCACAAAGCCCTACACAACGCCCCCTTTTTCCCCCCTTTTCTGGGTCTCTTACCGCCCCCCTTTAGGCCTGCAGCGCCCACAAGGGGACGCTATCGCCCTCGTTGGGAAAAACTGACCTAGACAATCAAAGATACTGCAGGGTGACTACAACTTAGTGAGAAAAAATAAATGTGTAAGCCAAAGTAAAACTGCACTAGTTACCTGTGGCCTGAATGGGAACCCTAAAAAGCTCAAAATAGTGTAGCAAAAAGTATGTAGATTCTAGGGAATGGAAGAAGAAACCTCCATTCACAAACTTGCAGATTGCATAGCAATTCGGAATCCTAGAGCACTGCAAGAGACTACTGGATGGAAGAGGCACCTACCTTCAGATATCCTGATATTCTTCTAGGAAATAGGTTTAAAGGAGCTACTAGTCTCTAAGAATCTAATTAAATCTAAGTAGAAGAAAAGGGACACAAAAGATCTTTCAGGTCTCAATTAATATCACCCTAATATACATACATACAGCCTATTATTCAAGAGCTCACAACTACTGTGTTAAAAAATAAATATAAAATAACGCCTTACCAGTATTGTATGCTCAAACTGTAGTTTTGAATTTTTTCTATGTTCTTCTTCTGATGAAACTCGAGATAAATCGAAATCATTGATTTTTTCCATTCCGTCAACATTATCCGAAAATGTGATATTTTCCAGTTTCCAATCGTTGCAAATGAGTTGAGGTTCTTTTGAGAACAATTTCAAGTTATTTGTTTTCCACTCTTTGAAATCAACCTTGTTAATGGACCCGTCGACTTGGAGATCAGAATCGATAATAGATTTTGAAGTGAAATTATAATTTGTAGTCAATATTTGATTGGTATTTGTAGTTACCAATTTGGATGTGCTTTGGTTGTAGAGTGAACTAGCATTCAAATCTTGTCGAACCAAGATAATATTTTCGAAAATCGTTTTGGGGTGTATATCTTGATCACCGGTTTTCTAAAATTGGGACATTATTATGTAAAGTTAGTGAGAAAGGTTGAATATAGTTATTTTCCTAACTAGTGCGGAAAGTGATACTTTCTCGCACGCATGGTCAAGAGCGGGAAAGACACCTTACGCATGAGTTAGGAACATTATTTTTTTTACGACCGTATATGTAAAAAATATGTCAACCCATTTTTCAAAAATTATTCCGTGTTAACATATACATATACACAGCTTGTTCAATTGAAACCCATCTTTGGTCAGGTTAGCCTTGGAAACAATTGTAATCATTCAACTGACGTTTTCCAACATTAGTAGTATATGCAAACGTCACACTGATCTGTTTATTTCGTTTATATTTGACAGCGATTTCAAGTATCGTGACTTTGAAATGGCGTTTGTTGTTAACAATCCGTCCAAATGTGATAATGCTCGGCCTCATGTTGCCAACGTAGTGAAAGAAAATCTGCAGCGAAAGAAATGGAGGATATTAGAGCATCCACCCTATAGTCCCGATTTATCGCCTTGCGATTTTCACATCTTTGGGCCACTAAAAAAGTCGTTAAAAGGTAACCGTTTTCAGTCGGACGCAGAAGTACAAAACGCTGTGAAAGAATTCTTCCAGCAGCAGCCACAAGAATTCTATAAGCAGGGTATACATCGGTTGGTGAAACAGTGGGATATGTGCCTCAATTGTAGTGGTAGTTATTTGTAACTGTACTTGTCAATAAATTTGTTCTGGACCAAGGATGGGTTTCAATTGAACAAGCCTCGTACAAAGCTTTAACTAAAAACTACTCATCATTATAAATATCAATATTAAAACACAATTTGTTGCGTTCTGTAAATTACTTGAAATTGCCAGTCCAGTTGAGTTATTTGGTGTTAACTGGTGAGTAGATGACGTAGATGAGGATGGCATCGGCTGCAGGTCGTATAGATGACGATCGCGGCAACGGTTTTAAGTCATTTGTAGATATAGAGTTTTATTTGATATATTTCGTAAATATTTATTTACCTGTTGTAATAATAGTGTTAACTTACGAAGTAAAAAACTATCTAATAAGGTCAACATTTGTATAATTTTACTTTCCCGCACTAGTAATTGCTGGTAATATAACCAGTGATTACTATCGATGATAGGCCGAGATAGAGCCGATGAAGATTGAACGAGTGCTCAGCAGAGTTTTTTAATAGAAAGAGTAAACTATTAAAAAACTCTGGGCGAACAGCCCCAAAAACAAAAAAAAATCTTCGAACAGAAATAAGGAATGACATGTAATTACAAATTTCTGCCCCATTATTGCTGATTTTGTAGGTATACATTCATCTAAATATCCCAAAAAGGCTTAAAAGACTTTGCTTCCAGCTTATGGAAAATAAAAGACCACTCACATGCGGATATTTTGATACCAACTTATTCGTCTTGAAAAATAGAACATTTTGATGACTTTTATAATTAACTCACAATTGAAGATATTATTTTTAAAATCGCTTACGGAGATTGTATGAGTAAGACAGAGAGAAAATACGTAAACAAACCTGTATTACAGATTCCACCTGATTCCACCAAGTAAAGAGATAAGAAATGAATGAATAAAACCAGACAGGGTTGAACCGACCTAATTTTGTGAGTTAATTTTGTGTAGTTGTTAGCATCGGTAACTCTTAAAAAAATAGGATGGGGATGCGGAAAAGATGTTTTTTATATGCTAGATGTTAAAGGTCTATTTACTGTCAATACAAAAATGCTTGTGAAATGTGTGTAGGTAATGAACCCGACGTAAAGGGTGATTCTAAAAGATAATGTATAATTCTTAGGCGCTCCACCTTCCCCCCACAGGCATTGCCTGAGGACCTCATTACCTTCTATCCGCGAAGTGTAGCTGAAAAAAAAATTTCTATTGGCCTTAGCTGGTTTTTGGTTTTTATATTTTTTTGGTAGCTAAAGTCGCCTTTTTGTTTTATTAAATTTTTTTGGATGGCCGAAGCCGGGTTTTGTTTAATTTTTATATTTTTTTGATAGCCGGAACCGGTTTTTGTGTTATATATATTTTGATGGCGATGAGTGCGTGACATAAAAAGCACTGTTAACTGAATATAATTTGCATCATTATATTTCTTCATGATTAGGTATAGTTCGATCAGTAGCGTCAAATACAGTATTTAGTAATCTGGTTGATGGATATCTAATATTAGGTTGGTTTCTAGCATATCCTAAACACCAGATCACGCTAGCTACATGTGCACAACATCCAAGTGTTCGAGCTCCAGTTTTGCAAGTACAGTAATAGCCATCAATATTTCGAATCTCTTCGTTAAGTTCGATTTCTTCGTCATAACCTAATGTTCTATATTTTAAGACGAATAAGTTGGTATCAAAATATCCGCATTTAGGTGGTCTTTTATTTTCCATAAGCTGAAAGTATAGTCCTTTGGGTATAGAAAAGTTAACATGAACTTTTTTCAGTTTTGCACGAAGATTTGAATAACAGAAAAAACGAATAATAATTCCATAAAAATATTTGACATTTTTGGAGTTGTACTCAAGTTGTACTTTCCGATATAACCGGAAGTGTCATATTTGTCAAAATATTTTCTATAACTTTGGCATAGCTTGTTACCTATAGATACCAGCTCTCTCAAGAATCGTATGTGATGCTGCCTGTATATTAATACAACTAAATACACTTAGGTACTCACCATTAAAGTTTTATTTATTTCTTCGGGCAAATATACTTGGTTCACAGTTTTTCCCACAAAAATGTCATTAACAAATTTCAATTTGTTAAATTCCATGTGATTAATGGTTTGATTCGTACTTAGAGGAACTAATTTCTTCATGTTAATATCATTTACAAATTCTGTTAATAAGTCATTATGGATGTATACATGCTCAAACGTGTAATTGCCTATAAATAAGAGAAATTGGATCACCGATTCATTATTATCATCGCATTTCTTGAATTTTTGGAATATTATTAGCACTGAAAATTATTACTTACCCCTAATCAGTCCCTTTTCCAACGAAATACTTTTATCAATCCAATCATTAATATTAAATCCACCAATAGTGTGAGCACTCAAGTTTTCATCAACGGTTAGCTTTTCTCGAACAAGCACAGTTTTTGAGAATATCACGAGGCTGTTTATGTCTGCATCAGTTGTCGTGAGAACAATATTGGAGATTAGATCACTGAACTTCACGTGATTTAAATTATGTTTAATAGCTAGATTTCCAAATATTAAAACCTAAGCAAAAAAAAAATCAAACATTTTTGATATTTCCATATCCAAATTAGCATAAAGTTTAATTAATCTCAAGTAATTTAGATATGGACATTAAGTTTTATTCCGTTTATTTCTAGAACATAATTTGAAAACAAACTAATTCACTGGATTCGAAACATATTTTTAAATTGATAAAGTGAGCATAACAATACTTACGGGCTCTTTGAAGATTGTCTCATTGCCAAAAGTTAAATCATCATCTTTAGAAGCAACATCTTCAAAAACTGCTGCTATATCTTTGTCATTTATTTTACCGAGCACTTTGAGTGATTTAATGTAAGGTAATCTCCTGAATATCACATCACCTACATAGAAAAATAATGTTGTTAACTAAAGCATAATAGGAATTTATTATTTCTAGTTGGTGAGACTATTTACTTTAAATTGATAGATCAATAAATAATATATAGCATCTTCCAAGCTTTTAAGCAAATCTCTCCTCCTGTCAAGCACGTCGCCATTTGTATCGATTCACTTTTCTCAATTAATTCTCTTAATACCTACTATCTTCACCGACCATCCAATAGTTTAAAACATCCAAGACATCGTTAAAATTCTCTCAGCTCGTGATGTAACAGTCTGTCTCATCTGGCTCGCATCTCAAATTAGAATTACTGGCAATGAAAATGCTGACCACCATGTCAAAGAACTTCCATCACCACAACAACGTTCCAGTTCCCAGAAGACATAAAACTCTTATTCAAAAAATCCATCAAGGAATTCTGGCAAAATTTTTGACACAACAGCCCCTAGCGATATACAACCATTCATTGGCTGTCTCTCCCTCAATTTCTCAACCAGGAGAGAAGCTGCTGTCTTTAGACGATTGCGGATCGACCATACCAGATATAGGTACACACAGTTACTTGATGTGTTCTGAAAAGCTTCCCGTCTGCCGTTACTGCAATATAGTGCTTTAAGCGTTAAGCATATTCTCACCAATACATATAAGCACCACTGCAATTCCAAAGATAATGAAATTTCTCAAAGCAGCTATCCTCTACCATAAGATATGATCTAACACGACTACTTATTTTATGTCGAAGATAGCGTATTTATGTATGTTATGTATTTTGTATAGTGCCAATGGCCATAGTTGTCGAGGCACTTAAATTCTAATGAAAAAAATAATATTGCATGTGATTATTATGGTCTACGTAGTAATTAATTTGATACATCAATACTTTTCCAAAATTACGTCTTAAGCTTATTCCATCTAGACACAAACCTACCTCTCTTCAATATTTTCAACTTAATGCCGTATTTGTTTTACAAAAAAAGCGTACTATTGGCAAATTGATAGTGACTTACTCTTGAAACTATAATTTCCGCTAGATACGAATAAATTTTTCAAAACACTGGAGACCGATACACCATTCATATTTTCTTCAACGTATATGTCTTTAAAAGTAACGTATCCTTCTATTTGTATGGGTCCCTTTATAGTTTGATTGACTTCTTTTGTTAAAATGTGCTTTAAAATAATATTATTAAGTTGTTTTGTTTCGATGAGCTTCTCAACAGTTATACCATTCTGGAATGTTTTGTTACCAGAAAAAGTTACGTTCGTTTCATTTTTGAAGACGATCTGTTTTACATATTCCTCCCAGTTCACAAAACCTAATTGATTGATCATGATAGTAGGAAGATAAATATCATTCTAAAACAATGAAAAAGTGATTGGTTAAGGAAATGATCAATTTTAAATAAGGTTTGGATTTGATTATTTCATGCAACTACCAAAATTTCATCTAAAACGTTGGTAAACAGTTTCAAAATACCAATAGGAAGGTAAGCTGGTTGTTTTTGTCACAATCTTCAAGTATATAACTGGAAAGATCCATTTATGACGCAGGTGTCCCTTACATCTACTGCAATTCGTTATTTTCAGCGACTCGCTCTCGAGAAAAATGTAGGCAGCAGTGTTTAGGTGTCAATTATAACATAAAAATATAACTCGCTTTACTAAAATGACAATTTATTTGCAGGAAACTGTGTATAAAGTACCTAAATAACTTTACAAAGTCGTCAGCTTTTGTCAAATAGATTTTTAGTTTGTGGCTAGATGTGGGGATGTCACTATTATCGCATATCTAACGTTTTCTTTATTGATACTGATGTATTTGTGCGATATTAATGATTTCTCAAGTTCAGAATTATTCTCTTAAAGCTTCTGGACGGATGATATCTACTTTATAGGATGAGGCACTGAAATCGGTCCCATCCCATCGGTTCCAAATCCTATGAGAGATTTGGAACACTTTGCCTTCACAATTTCAAAAACTTATAATCAGGGTAAAATTCCGAATTTGAATAATTCATCAGTTCATCACTCCCAAATTCCTAAGAAAAGACCTTAAATTACCCTTTAGCATAAATGGATTGGTAAATGTTAACCACAAAATTCGTATAAATATTTTTATTAATATATAAGTATCAGAATTTCTCAAACTCCCCTAGTAGTGGTTTATGTCATTTTCCACTTATTTGTATACAGAGTTAGTATAAAGTATGGAACCCCCTAAGTATCTCCTAAGAAGATCCAAGGAATCCAAAAATGCTATCATATTGAATATACCATTTCCGGTTAAACCGGAAATGAATATCAACTTTGTTATTTTAAATAGATCACCCTGTATATTTTTACATTTTTGAATTTCTTGTGAAATTCTGCATACAATGAAACATTCCATTCATATTTTCATTGAATAATTGAGGCTTTAACTTAAAAAATATATAAATTGAGAGTTTTACTGTTTGCAGAATTTCACGAAGAATTGAAAAATGTAAAAATATGCATGGTGTTCTATTTAAAATAACAAAGTTGATATGCATTTCCGGTTTAATCGGAAATGGTACATTAAATCTGATAGCATTTTTGAATTCCTTGTATCTTCTTAGAAAGGGATGAGCAATTTCATTTAAAAATATTAAACCGTTGAGGAGATACTTAGGGGGTTCCATACTTTAAATTAACTCTGTATATTTTAATCACAAGACTACAATTTGGTTAATTTGATACAGTTAGTTAAAATTCTTCAAGACAAAACCCGTATATAAACACCTACCTCAAATGTAACTTCTGTACTATTTGTACGTTTTAAATAACGATATAAATTGTTAGGTAGCATATTATCAACTGCTTTGTTATTAACTTTCTTCATTTTTATAGAATCCATTACTTCCAAACCTAAAAAAATATTATATATATATTACAATACCAAAAAAATATCTTGAAAAATGTATTATTCTCCAGCTTATAATATTCATTCAAGCCATATGAAAAGTCGATATTCAAACCCCATTATACTTACTTTTCACAGTTATATTTCCACTGTTCAACTTTGCAGCCAATTCTTCACCAAAATTGTCTTCATTTAGAATTAATTTGTTTCCAGCTCCATTAATTTTGGTAGTAAATAATGAAGCTACTGTTGATTCATTTATATTCATATTAAATCTAAGACTTTGATTTCTAGTACCACTCAAATAATTTTCACTTAAATTTTTCAAGTCAAAGTTCGAGACATTTCCAATAACGTTTCCTAAAATAGTGAAATGGATTAGAGCTTAGAAGTTTAGATATTGCCATCTATTATAAAACGGCTCGACTCTTCAACGTGGTTACAAATATTTCCAATACTTTATTTTTATTTTGTTATTTAACGTCGATCTATTTCTACTACTGAGGCTAATCACCGACGCCGGGAGCCTACGCCTGATCGGAAATTTTGGCAAGCCCACTAGTGTCCCAGCCAGTGGTACCGTTTTTTAACGATCTCAACATCCATGGACTCGGCTCCTCGGTTTTACGTCTCCTCCGAAAGACGGTATATCTACATTATACCTCGTGTTCATTGGAATAATGCCGAGCTGTGATGTGATATGCTAGTACGCTGCAGGCTGTACGGGCCCTATACGAAGGTTTTCCCTGGCATGGTCACCCATCCAAGTACTAACCATGTTCGACACTGCTTGACTGTAATTATCGCATCAAACGCGCTCCACTACAGTGATTGTTTCCGAGATAAATATTTATTTCATCTTCTTAAAACCTCTCTAAATATCTAATAATCGTATGCCCGATTTCAGCAACCATTTCATTTAATACCTGTGAGATTAATGTCTTTAAGTTTCTCCACGCGCTAAGTAATACCTGAAGTATTTCCTAGATATTCAGAATTTCAGCAGAACTTTTTGCTTTCCGATTTAAACCGGCTGGTCCCAAACAGAGATGTCTTGTGACTGCATGATGCGCCACCGAACCTGTCTTGGTGAGAAACTACTTGGACAACGTCTTCCCGAATCGGTGGATAGGTCGAATAGGAGCAATTGAGTGGCCACCGAGGTGAACTGATTTAAATTCTCTCGATTTTTTCATGGGGATGCTTGAAAATAATGTCTATATAATTGAACAAAAACTATTAATGATCTCAAATACCTAGCGGATACATTGAGACTGAAAAATAACACACAAAGATTAATCACTATAGCTGGCGCATGTTCTAATCACAAAATTATATTTATCAGAGTCCCAAACTTATCTATTGTCTAGTATCAGCTCTCCAGAATTCCCAATTTTTTCTCAATTTGATGATAGAATGAATATAGTTATTTTCCTAACAAGTTCGGAAAGTGATACTTTCCCGCACGCGACTGCAGTTGACCCGAACGACGCGGAGCGGAGTTCGGGCAAGCGGTCAAGGGCGGGAAAGGCTCTTTAGGCATAAGTAAGGAACATTATTTTTTCTACGACCGTGGATACAAAAAAGTATACCAACCCATTTTTCAACATACATATACATAACTTCAACCAAAAACTATCAATTATTATAAATATTAATATTAAAAACACAATTTGTTGCATTCTGTAAGTTACTTAAAATTGCCATTCCAGAGGAGTTATTTGGTGTTAACTGGTAGGTAACTGGTAAGTAGATGACGTCGATGAGGATGGCATCGGCTGCAGGACACATAAAGATGACGATGAAGGTGACGGCAAAGGTTTTAAGTCATTTGTAGATGAAAGAATTTTATTTGATATATTTTTCTTATATCAAACCCGAGTGTTTCGATAGTTGTTTTGTGACACTACTTTAAAGAATGTACATGGTTATATCAAAATATCTTCATCATTTTATATTTTCAAAAAAATAAATATTTAACAAAAAGCTAGAAAAAATGTAGATTTTATTTGATGGACTATTTCGTGAATATTTATTCACCTGTTGTAACAATAGTTATAACTTCCGAAGTAAAAAGCTATCTAATAAGGTCAAAATTTGCATAATTTTACATTCCCGCTATAGTGCGGGAAAGTGACACTTTCAAAACTAGAATGCGTACGGGAAAGTGGGTTAAAACGCACGGTCGTTTTTTTCTACCACCATACATTCCATCTTCCCGCACGCATTTTATTTTTTAAAGTGTCACTATCCCGCACTAGTGCGGGAAAGTAAAATTATGCAAAATTTGACCTTATTAGTTTTTTACTCCGGAAGTTATAACTATTGTTACAGCAGGTAAATAAATATTTACAAAATATATCAAATTAAATTATTTCATCTACAAATGACTTGAAACCGATGCCGTCACCGTTCACCGTCATCGTCATCTTTATGCGACCTGCAGCCGATGCCATCCCCATCGACGTCATCTACTTACCAGTTAACACCAAATAACTTACTGTACCGGCAATTTTGAGTAATTTACATAATGCAACAAATTGTGTTATTAATAATAATATTTATAATAATTAGTAGTTTTAAGGTAAAGTTTTGTATATGTATGTTGAAATAAAATAATTTTTGAAAAATGGGTTGGTATACTTTTCATATACGGTCGTGGAAAATATAATGTTGCCAACTCATGCGTGTGTTTTTCCCGCCCAGGGAAAGTATCACATTCCGCACTGGTTAGGAAAATAACTATTATGTAAATTTCTGTATCTATGGAAATGACTACTAGTAGAAAAAATATCATAAAGTACCGTTGATAGTAATATTTTCCACAATAATCTTATCAAATACTGCTCCTTGGCATAAGCGTCCACCATCTGTAGTATATAAATAATCGGCATGGCTGACATTATTTAGAGTTCCAGAAATTTCTAAAATCTTCACTTCTACTTCATCAAAATTTAGGCTTGAATTGATAAACTGATTGCCTTCAAGTTTAATTAAACTGTTTTCTAGATCAGTTATATTTATATTCTCGTATGTGCCGTGAACAAAGAGTTTTTGAATTTTCACACTTGCATTAACTACATTGAAATTGAGTTCTTGATTTGTGTCTTGAGTTATAATCGAACTCAAGTTAATGTTACTGATGAAGCCGGAGTCAATTTCAAGTCTGGTAGCTTTTAAGCCTGCGGGAAATTTTTTCAAACCAGAAATAGTTGCATTTAAATTATCCTAAAAATAAGTTGAAATTATACGTCTCAGTAAGGCTTTATTAACTAGGGACAAGTACACAAATTCGTTAGATAAAGTTCCACATATTATCCTCTACTATAAGAACTATTCTCGCTTATAACTTAAGATAATATTTCCTTTAAAATGTCATACTTACATGATAGACGAGATCCTGGAGTGATAAATTATAATCTTTTCGATTGAAGTTACTTTCAATGAAAATGTTTCCATTAACTTTCAAGTTTTTAAAACGAGCATCAGCTTTAATTAAATTGGAATCTATCAGTGATTGGTTGGGTAAAAAGTCATTCACGAGGTTTCCAACTATTTTTCCATCGACCTGTAAAAATTGTTATTTATACTATAAGGTGAGTAAGTAATATTTACTAGTCGAGAACGATCAATAAAGTTCGAGATATGATTGATTTGTATAACAGGCAAATGGATATGGAATTAATACTTCAAGGAATGGTGCCAAACAAAGACTGCTACTGCAGCTGCAAAAACCGTGCTTTTGGCGTACTTTCACGAAAATCATGCCATACTGAAGTCTCCTTCAAGCTTATGGTGTGAATATTTAATGCTGAAGTCAAACCTTTTCATAAAAGAAAACATAAATATTTCCAAGTATCCTAAACTTTGGGCATTTTTAAAAAGAGGAAATGACGGATAAAACCCAAAAATCTAATTAATGTTTTTGACAGGAAATATGTGAATAAATTCCAGCTTGAAGCCGCTGTTTGATATTTATATAATGATGAAGGTTGTAATGGTGATGGGAATTGCTGAAGCGTGCCGTTCTAGTCATCTGTGTGCATGAAAATGGACAATTAAGGCTTGAAGTCATAATTGTTACAATTCCTGATTCCAAAAATGGCATGGCACATAAATTTATAGTGACTGAAGGTGACGATGAGAAGGTTTGTTATTTGTTATTTCAAAATATTTCGAAATTACATTGTTAATAGATCCCACATAACGAATTTTAATCCTCATGTACGTTAAATAATTAAACAGTCACTGACGGAAGGGATAAGTTTAGCAGTGACAGCAAAAAGAACTACCTATTTATCGAAAATGGAAGAATATTATACCGGCTGTGAATGAGTCATAAGCCACCCCTGTCTCTTTTAAATGGGCTGAGAGATTTTGTTTATGTTTTGGGTGGCTTATATTGGTGCCAACTAAAAAAGACACCGTTTTGCATCCTTTATTTAAAAAAAATGTTTTCAGGATCACCAGTAGCATTTTCTTTACTATTCCTTCAGTTACAGCATAGAAAACCCTACACATTAATAATTTAGAAATTATGGAATAAACAACAACAAACAATGTGCAGCATATCAAATATTTTTCAGACTAATCTAAAGGATTTAAATATGATAAGAGACAATATAACAAAGATTTATTTTCATAGGTCATACCTTCAGTTCGTCATTGATACTGAAATGTCTGAAGGTTTTATTACCAAGATACTGGTTGGTAGATGCAGTTATTATATTTCTGGTATCTATTTCATTGACAAATCCAGTAGCTGTAATCTCATTTACTTCAAACGCTGCAAAATGTTTTCTTCCTACGAAAATAAAAATTATCAGAGAAAAATGAATTTCAACTTGTCCTGGCGATCATTTTCGTAATATAGGGTGAAACTTTGATATTTTTTTTCCAATTTATTTGGCTATATGTATGTTTGAATGTATAGTGGGGTAACATTTATTGAGAACCAAAAGATCTACTTTTAGTTTTCGAAAAAGAGACTATGTAATCCGCAAGTATGTGGATGAAGATTTTCTCTTCCATTCCAAAGAATCTAAATTTTCCTTACTCCCCTATTGTGAGATTTTTAAAGTGCCCATTCATTCAGGCAACAGTGCCGCGACAGGACACCTGTTACGCAAGAGCTCAGTGCTTCAATGGCTGCTTGACTATCCGACATAATGATCATACATTCCAATAGCGTGCATTTGCGCTTGAAAGATACTTGTGGCTTTCCCCAAGCTTTGGGAGTGCTTGGTTCCTGAACCTTACCTTCCTATCCCTGTTTTTCTATTTATTTGAGCCATCTTTGATTTGCATCCTTTTCAAGTCTATCAGTGGTGTTAAAACAACTCGTTGGAACAAAACAGTAAAAATATAATAGTCGCGACAATTAAGAAACAATAGAACAAAGTAATTAGATTTTTTTTTCACATTTTCTTGAGCCAGGAAGACTGTTTCTTTGGGACTCGTTTACTCACACTAAACTGAAATAGACATTTTATTCACAAGAAATTCGGATTGAAGTAAATAACTTCACAAGGCCGTCAGGTTTTTTGTCAAATGGAATTTTAGTTTTTGGTTAGATGTGGGGATGTCACTATTATCGCATATTTAACGATTTCTTTACTGAGATTGATGTATTTGTGGGATATTAATGTTTTCCCCAGTCCTGAATTATGCTCTTAGAGCTTCTGGACGGGCTTCTGATTGGACGCAAATACGCCGAAACCGGTATATAAGTCCTTTCGAATTGACCCGTTTAACAGGGATAGTTGTTTCTTCTCAGCGAACGGTCTTTGTTCTTTGATTTTAAAAGACTCTTCAAAAATATGTCAGCATTCATAAAAAACGGAGATTGGTAGTAAGATCGATCTAACAATCTCAAGATTTACCACAAAAACTTTGTTACCTGTAATGTTAACTTCTGTTTTCGAATCTCTTGAAATATATTCTTCAGGAAATTTCAAATCGTTCAAATAGTTGGTTACTATCTCAGATGCTTCTATTTTCTAAAAATAATATGAATTTAAAATAGTTGTTTTAGATTATTATCTCTGGCATTTATTACACGCTCACATCTATAACAGGATTCTCTAAAATGGCAGTTTTTACAACTGTAATTAAATGAATAATTAGCTAATTGCAATTTATTGATTGTATAGTTTTTATAATATTTATAATGTTGATGGAATATTACGCATTGAAGCAGATATACTTAGTTCTCTTTCGTAAATAGCAGTTTGTACAGAAGGGTGGATATTATATCCAAATTCCATGGCAACACATCTGGTAAGTAATTAGGGACTTTTCAGTTTCGGCTTTTAGACCAAGAGCCCCAGCCAAAAAAGTAGGTTCTGAAAAAAATGTACGGGAACAGGTATTTTTTTCTTTGAATATGTTCAGAGGTGTCCCCTGAATGTAAATCCAAGTTGGCGTCATCGGGGGGGCTTCACTTCAGCCGCCATCTTGCAAAACATGTTTTATCAAATATCTCGCTAACCGCTCATCGCACGACAAAAATTGTGGAGATCATTATTGTAGATAATAATATTTGCCATCTTTTTTAATCGAAATTTTTTTTGTATAACGCATAGGTTTCCAATTATATCGCTCCAAACTTTTTTCAATGTGGTTTTTGCTGAATATTTAGTGAATGGTCAATAATAAATTGAAAATGGTGGTAACTGAATTGTAGAGCATAAAATTTCCTATAAATTTCAATGGAAACTTTTTCCCGTAAGATTTATAGTTTCAGGAGCTATTACGCTGTAAATGAGATTATAACGAGATTATAATGCTGTATATTCATCATGCGCTAGGGTCGTTCCCTCGCCTGTTTGTGACTTAGCGTTAAACGTACCAGTCACCGGGCTGCAAGCATGCGCAGTAACTACATGTGGCCGGATATGAAGGAAATTATATATTATATTTTTCGAATTGTGTGTTATAATTCTGTTCTTTCCAATATATTATGTTGCGTCTAGTTTTCTCTCGTTAATTATTTGATTTATAAGCACATGTGAATATTTTTCGAGAAAAGGGGAAAAACCCAGGTCCAAAACGAGCTTCGAACCTAGGACCTCTTGGTTGTTAGCTCAGTATGCTACACACTTCTTTTTTTTTAGTGATTTCGACAACAATTTTAGACAGGTACTTACGAATATACACAGTATTTTACAAAATTTGCAGCAATTGAAACGGGTTAGGGGCCGTTCATAAAATACGTTCGCACACAAGGGGGTGGAGGGGTCTTGGTGAGTGTGACAAGATGTGACAAGGGAGACCGGGGGTCGAAAGGCAACGTGACGTTCGCTACTTCAAAAAATGTTACTAGAGTATTTCTCTCAATAATTTTTTTTATTTTTGTCATGATAGAAGTCACTCATTTCGTATTAGTAAATTATACAGATTTTTAAACTTATAAATGTATGTACATTCAATCAAATATTTTTTTATGAGGAGGGTATTTGGATTTTGTGACGTAATATTGATAGAGGGTAGCAGAAAGTGTGACACAGCTTGACAACCGGGGGTCTAAAAATCCCAATTTCAGCGTGACGTGTTTTATGAACGGCCCCTTAGCGATATTTTGAGAAACTCAGATTTTCGTTTAATTTAAAAAAATAAAAAATTCAAAATGAATACCAACCTTCGTATTCTTCTATTAAAAAAGAAATCATTTTTAATATCACAAAATATTATAATATACAATATAAAATAATACTGTGCAATATAAAATAGCATAATACAAGCATAACGTTAATTAATAACAAACAGTTGTATTGACATATTTTTGAATACTTCATGCCATTTTATGCGTTATGAAATGGTTTTCGTATACAACGAGCAATATTGCCACCGATAATGTACGAGCAGCAAGTTTTACCAAGCTGCAGCTCCTAAAATATAAATGCTACGAGAAAAAGTTTTTGGTGAAGTTTATAGAAAATTTTATGCTCTACAATTCAGTCACCACAATTTTTTATTTATCATTGACCATTAACTAAATATTTAGCAGAAACCATATTGAAAAAAATTTGGAGCGCTATAATTGAAAACCTCTGCGTTATACAAAAAAAAGTTTTGGATGAAAAAAATGGTACCTACAATAATGATATCCACAATTTTTGTCGTACGATGCGCGGTTCGCGATATATTTGATAAAACGTGTTTTTCAAAATGGCGGCTGAAGTGAAGAACCCTCCATAACGCCAACTTGGATTTACATTCATACATCCTGAACCATCCTGAACATATTCAAAGAAAAAAATACCTGTTCCCGTACATTTTTTTAAAAAATACCCGGCTCATGGCCTATTGGTATGGAGTGACATGCTAACCTTCACCTGTGTAAAATTTTAACAGGTAACTTATAAATACAAAAAAATCAACAATGGTTACCTACACAGTGACGTAGATTAAAGGAGGAAGGAAGAAAATGTTTAATCCCACCGCACGCATCTGATAGAGAAAAGATATACATTTTACCACTGCTCAAGTTATTTTGATATAAATGTAAGGTATATGAACTATGAACAAAAAATATTGCGTCAAAGCAAGAGGCTAAAATAATTTCATAATATTATTTAAAATAAAAATCCCAGTATCTTGGTGAGGAAGGATATCCTATTCAAGTGTACTAGGTTGAAACTTTATGTTCTGTGCTATGGTTTATCCAGTCAGTATATGGTAAATTATTGATGAGACACACTGTATATTTATTTACTATAAAACTAACTTATTTTCATATCACTTACGTTTATTATCTTCACTTTGCCAGGAATTGTACATTTTAAATTGGTCAAACATATACTATGAATAAAATCAGCGAAGTTTTGCCCATTAATGAGAGACACTGTAATGTTGTGTGGAACAAAAATGTCGAGCAAATCTATTGAATTCATTGCTTCTAGTGAACTGCTTCTAAGGCTTATATCGTTGATTCTAGAAGCGCGAAAATTGTCCATTATATCTACATCTTCAAATGCCAAATTGCCTAAAATTAAAGTGAAACTTTTGTCTAATACTTACATTTTTAAAATATCATTGAAACATATGAAAATCACCAGAAAGTAGTTTTTCTTCAAAAACAATGGATCCAAAAATATTTATTTCGAGAAATATCATATTCAATATAAAAAACGAGTTGAGTTTTCCCAACAAACGTTTTCCTAAAATACTTTTTCTACTAGCCTGCGGAAAGTTTTTGGGGAGTAGGTATACTGACATTTAAATATTTAAAATATATATTTTTATAGTTGTAGTTTACGAAATGACTGAAAATTAAGAAATTTATTGAAATTCTGCTGTAATTCTTAATAAAAAAAAACGTATGTTTGAATAATTTTTCAATAGCCCTGGTATATAAGCCTCATCAAATGAATGTCAAAAAATAATAATTCATTTGTTGATATGTATTTAATAATAAGAATGTTTCTTTATGTTAACTTTTGTGTTTTTTTTGCATGCTAGTAGAAAAAATATTGTACCTAGCACGTGCGTATGATAAAGTGACTTTTCCGCACGCAATTGCTGTCCGAATTCCTCTAAAGCGTTATTTGGCCATCTGCAATAACGTGCGGAGAAGTATCACTTTCCGAACTAGTAAGGTAAATTACTAACAATTCTACTTTCCACACCAAAAAGAGTGCGGAAAAGTGGACTTTTCCGATTGCTAGTAGAAAAACTACTATTTCGTATGACAAGTATATGTATGTTTGGAAACTATAAACAGTTGAAACCGATACTACCGATCCATCATAAGAATTCCTCAGCTCCTGCACTTTGACGTGAACTATTGCCATTAATGTAATAAATTTTTGTAGCATTCATAACCTTCAGTAATTTTTATATCTAGATTTATGTATTAATTTTATATGTTATTGTGTTTTGATGGAAAGAACTTTCACAAATTTTTAAATATAACATTAATAAATTTGAGATATGTGAACTTCTAATTTTTATCTTAAGTAAAGCCCACAATATTATTAAAAACATAATATATATTGGAACATTTTGCCTATAACAAACCTTTTTTTAAAATTGTTTTTCTTCCAATGCGCTAGATAACGCTTGCTGAAATGTATTATAAGAACTTAACATTGGGTATCCCTTTCTATGCGTATGTATTGTGTATGTTACCCAATGTTACCCATCTATGATGCTAATAGTTACCGACAGACCCTCATTATTTATTATTTTAGTGTATAGTACCTACTTATATTAGAAAATTAACTTTTTTTTGGAACAATCATTATTGTGTTGTGTGCTAGAAATTGAAGGATTTGAACCCAAATTGACCTTTCAATAGGTAAGTGAGGTTCCGTTATTGAGGACAATGATTTTAAAATATAAGAGAAGTAAAAAAGGGGTTTAGTGGTATGTTAGCACATTATTATACAAAGCAACTATTAATTTACATTGTTTTTTGAAGTATGAACCCTCGAAAATGTACATGGATAAGCCTAGTTTTAAGTTGCTTTCAACTGAACAATATTTTTAACGAAATATAATTAATAAGGACTGGAATTTTGTAATTTTTAGTCCAGTTTAGATATTCTGGAGATATCTACTTTGTACTAACGATCTGTACTATGACAAAACCGTTTTGCATTTGAATTTAAATTTTCCAAAAAATGTTTATCTTAGATATCTTGTCGTCACTTGGAAAGCAAAAGTGCTTAATATTATTAATTAAAAAGAGTTAAAAAATTACCTTCATGTTGTCTTCCTACTATTATTGACTCCTTCTCAAAATCAACATTGTTGATTTTTCCACTTTTAAGAATTACGTTATCTATAAGTACTGGTTTTTTGTAGGTTATATCTCCATTTAGTACAATAGCAGAATCATCAGCAAAAATAATATCGTTGGAATTAATTTCATTAACTTTTGACGATTGTAAATAATCTACTACCACCATATCATTGAATATTTTATTTTTCATTATGCCAGTAATGTTATCGCGTCTAAAAATTTTGTTTCTCAATCAAAATTAAATATTAACAGGAATAAAAACAATACATCTTTTTGTACATACATCCAAAATGCTTAAGACCAAATTGCGCAAAAGAAAATTTGGAATAAGAAGATAGTAATGAAAAACTACCAGGGAATGAATATTCACAGATACATAAAAACATTAGGACTTCGGAAGAACAATCCAAATAAAAATCACAGTGATGTATGTACTTGAAGAAATACAGTTAAAAACAAGGTAATTTCGAAAAAATCTAAATTTTCGTTTTTTAATACAATCTCTTTTTGGCCTCCGCCCTGACAGCACTTGGCCAGCCCAAAGGTGAAGCTAATCTAAAATTATCATGAAATTTGTTAAACTTTTTTATTAAACTCCGTGACATTTATTTTCGAAACAAAGCTGCACAATGTGAAAAAATATCAGGAAAATTTCAAATGAATATATTTATTTTGGAATTTGAGCATCCATTAACTATAAAACGTAGTAATGGATAAGAACATGGTTATCAGATAATTAGGTTAGAGTAAGATTTGTGGAAGGTGAGTCTATAAGGTCATCCACTGCGACTCGTAAGAGTCTTTTGTGACTCATACCGATTCAGATTTCACCAAACAAATTCAGCTTCTTAACAAAGCCAATATATTTGATTGGTGAATGATATTTTAAGTCCATAGAGAGAGATAGAGAGGCGCTTCCAAACATCAGATACCTGATTCGAGCTGCACCGGGGCAGGCACAAATTATATGCTTTATTATTTCATCATCCTCCAGACAAAGACGACAAGTCAGATCTCTCGACAGTCTAGGTCTCAGCATATGGTCATTTAGATGACAATGGCCTGTTAAAAGGCCTGTTAGACACCGTAGGTCATATTTGCTATAGCCTAACATTTGTTTGGACATATTTTATGAAGGATATAGCCATTCTATGAGTGGAAGAGAGGAAGTGGGCGTTTCGTGGAGCAGCATACACCCTATGCTGTTCTCTCTTGGTCACATATTCTGGGTCACTGTTGCTTCTATGAGAGACTCTACATTTGGAAGATGAATATTTGCTGATTATGTATAAAAGAGTTTGAATGGACCAATCCTGGAATATTATGCCAGAAGTCTAAAGCGTTTCTTGCTGTCTAGGTGTTTACTGTTTGTTTGGCTAAATTATTAGTCACATTGTTAAAATCTATTGAATAAAAAAAATTGAAATACAAAGAAGTTGATTCAAATCCCTACCTTACAACGTCTTTTAATAGCCTGGAAGCTTCAAGTCCATTAATATTCTCAACATCTACTTCTTCTACTGTCAGGTTACCTTCAAATTTAACTTTCCCGTTAAATAAAATACTTTCAAACTTCCATTGATTTTCTTCTTTGGAAAGTGTTTCGGCTTTTTTCCGTAAATTGCGTATTTCGTCTCCTATGCGATTTATTTTAACCAAATAATTGGTAGGCGGTTCTCCTACTATTCCACTATTATTTTTATTTGCCGGTATTTTGTCTCCGCTAGTTGTGTGAGACATTATGGAGTGTGCAAAATCTTCTTCTTTTTTTATTTTTTCCTGCATAGATATTAAATTCAAGTTTTCTCATTCCCAATATTGCCAAATAAAATTTAAATTAAACGAAAATATTAATAATAGGAAAAACAATATAGTCCGCTTGCTCTTGCGACTTTCTTGAAGTCAATTTGTGAATCAACTCAATTTTTTATTTTCGTTTTCTCATGCTCTAATGATCGAATGGAAAAAATTTTCCCAAAATGTGTGGTTTTTGAATGCATAAAGACCTGCACGACCATACCAGGCTTCTTGGACATCGATTCGAATTAAAAATGAGCAATTACGTACTAAATACCGCGAAGGTTTTTGAATAACATGTTCTGCTGATAGAATTTAAAAATTTCAACCAAATATTCTTGAAACAATATAAAAAAATATATATAGCTTATTGATAATGTATTATACACTGTGGACCGGAATAAAGGAGTACATTTTTTAATTGAAAATATTTTTTGTGTTTTTTTGGGAGATCTATTTTCTTTTTGCAGGGCTAATAACCTAACATGTACTCAAGATGACTGTAAATTTGGAAGCAAAAATAATGTACAGGTCGGACTTATGAAAAAAAATTATATAACAGTGCATTTGAGCTCGTTGCAATTGAAAACTATCTTAGCTAAAATTGTACTAATATGCATTTTCGGTAGATGAACTATCCAGAACACTTCAGTAAAAAGGAAATTTTCCGAAATAACCGGACTCGCGAAATACCATTTTTTTATTAAATAACATTTTAACAAATAACACATTTATGGAAGTAGGTACAAGTAGGTACAAGGTAGAAAACTGGAAAATCAGAAACTGTGATTAGTGTACAGCTATCTACTTTTAACTCACTTAGTAATGTCAATGTTGCCATGTTTCAATTATAAACTAACTAGATATTTCAGAGTTCCTGTAAAAAACCAAGACGCACACCTTAAATATGTTTGTGGTAGGTATTATGAATTTTATGTTTTCGTGTACATTTTAAAATTATTAAGTTTATACATAATATATACTAGAGAAAAAGGTTTCTTACAATTGTGTACTTTATTTGTTTTAAGTTAAAAACAAATATTTATTATTTGCCACACTTCTATTGTGGACAAAGATAAGTAAGTTCACAATGTTACCAGCGCGTGGCCCTTTTGGAAAACTAAAACCATGGTATTGCTGGAATTGTGATACTCACTTATCTTTCTCCATAATAGAAGTGTGGCGATTGGCGAACAATAAATAGATAATGTTCTCAACTTAAAACAAACAAAATACACAACTTTTCCACTTTTATTAATATCACAAATATATTTAAGGTGTATATCGGGTTTTCACAGGAACACTGAAATATCTAGTTTGTTTATAATTGAAACATGTCAACATTGACATTTCTAAGTGATTAAAATGTAGATGGTGCCACATTAATTACCCTTAGTAGTTACCTATTTTTCTACCTCAGGCCTACTTTCGATAAGTGCCGCTAGATGGCACTACAATACGATCCACACGATCCACCACAGTATGGCGTCAGCTGAAACCATCAATTTGACATTATTTAAGAAATAAAGAAAGAAGGATCTTCATGTCTGTTTATTCTATATGATCACATCATATTTTTTCACATAATTTTGATTTTATTAAATAAAAAATCAAATTTTTTATCTGTCATAATGACAATATTTCGATAATTTGAAAAAAATTCATAACAATTTTTGCATTTAATTATATTCACCAATTCATACTTATGTTAATATCTTCAATTTACTGTTACTTGATAATGGAAATAAAAGAATCCGAAAGCTTGTAAAATTAGTGAGAAGAGTTCACTTTTAATATGTACTTGCCGTTTCCCCAAAATATTTCTGGTTTTATATATTATATATCATATACAGAGTGGGGCAATCTTCTGACATCGGAGGATTACATTGTTGTGGTGAGAAATAGAACTTCATAGTTTTATGTGAGCTAATACAGTTACTGAGGGCACATTTTGAAAATACTTTCGATTCTACAGGGTGTTCCAAAACCACGTAGCAGCACAAACTTATATTTTTTTAAAAGGAACGTACTGTATTTTGTTCAAGAATCGGAAAGATCTCACCGAGAGTGTGACAAAAATATAACACTCTAATATATTATAAGGGTGTTTTACAGAGATATGGCCAATTATTAGCAAAAAAGACCTCCTCTTTAACACTCTGCAAAACAGTAAATTATAATAAATCAACAGGTCTTTGTATTCAAATGTCATACACATATCATTAGCTGTGCTCAGTACTAATTACTTTTTTTATCTGTGGCTTCTTTAATACAGGGTGAATCAGAACACAAATCAAGCAATATCTCAAAATTTTTAAATGAATCACCCTATAAGTCTTTTTACAATTTGTTAGTATCTACAATTAATAAACTTTCCAACGATGTAGTACACTTAGGGCATGAGTTAATGGAAAATCGTAGATATTTTATGATAATGGTCAAAAACAAGTATTTTACGTACAAACATTGCCGTCGACCTGTAGTCTTCACGAAATAATTATTCATCACAAACAGTATATCTTATATGTACAATGCAAGCTTGTATTTTATTTCCCAACTTTTTTGAAAAACTAACAATTTTGAAAACCAATATTATAAGAATACTCAGATTTACATAAATGTACATTGACATTCTATAAAAAGTATAGAAGTTTATGCTTAGTGTTCAAAATGGCGACCATTCACTTCCATACAATTCTTTTCAAAAACGAGGATCTTACTCTTTCCAACATAGGTGGAGTTATTGTGGAAAATGCGTTACGAATCCTTTCTTTCACGTCTTCTCTGGTGGTAGGTTCCGTTTGATACACCAGTTGCCCGATGTATCCCCATAAAAAGGAATCCATCGTTGTTAGATCTGGAGATAGAGGAGGCCACGAAATTGGTCCACCACGTCCTATCCACCTGTCGGTGGAACGACGTGATATACAGATGCTCCATCTTGTTGGAACCACAAGTTAACTATTGTAATTGAATCAACTTCCACAACACAAACGAAAAATACAGCAATATTTTTTTGACATTTCTTAGTAGATACTATTTTGATAGTAGCCCACTTGATATAATCAAAAATATGGCTTGATTATGTTTCAACCATTCTCAAACAAGCCTATAATAACAATTCTTGAAAGTGAAACATGAATGGATATGAAATTTTCGGTAATTCCAGGTACCTATGGTATTAGCAAACATTTTATTCCATCGATTAGATATTGTAGATGCATCCAGAATTACGATTAAAATGTATGCCTTAGAAATGTTAAAATTTACAAGAGGTTGCATGTAAAAATGTAATACCATTATTTAATTTGTGTACGTAAAATACTTGTTTTTGACCATTATGATAAAATATCTACGATTTTCCATTAACTTATGCCCTAAGTGTACTACATCGTTGGAAAGTTTATTAATTGTACTAATAAATTGTAAAAAGACTTAAAGGGTGATTCATTTAAAAATTTTGAGATATTGCTTGATTTGCGTTTTGATTCACCCTGTATTAAAGAAGCCACAGATAAAAAAAGTAATTAATACTGAGCACAACCAATGATATGTGTATGACATTTGAATACAAAGACCTGTAGATTTATTATAACTCACTGTTTTGCAGAGTGTTAAAGAGGAGGTCTTTTTTGCTAATAATTGGCCATATCTTTGTAAAACACCCTTATAATATATTAGAGTGCTATATTTTTGTAACGCTCTCGGTGAGATCTTTCCGATTCTTGAACAAAATATAGTACGTTCCATTTAAAAAATGTAAGTTTGTGCTTCTACGTGGTTTTGGAACACCCTGTAGAATCGAAAGAATTTTCAAAATGTGCCCTCAGTAACTGTATTAGTTCACACAAAATTATTAAGTTCTATCTCTCACCACAACGATGTAATCCTCCGATGTCAGAAGATTGCCCCACCCTGTATATTATATAATATATATTATACATACTCCTAGTTTCTATTTTTTTCAACATCAAATAACTTATTTTATGTACTTTATGTATTCATATGTACCTGATACATATCAGAGCAATTACCTTCAATTTTTCCTTTACTTGCAGTAAGTCATATAAATTTCTTTTTGTTGGATTAGGGATTTGTCTTAACGTGTAACCAATGGTAAATATTATGGAAGAATTATTAGGTCTCGGTGTTAACAATCCTACAACATCTTCAATAACTATATAACTTGAACCCGAAAGTCCATCGTTGTAAGTAAGACAAGTTAATCTAGATGTATTATCGCCAAATAGAAAACAAGGTATATCTTCGTGCTCTTCAAATGTATCTATAAAATTTGGTAGGTATATGCTATCTTACAGTTACAAATATAATAATACTGATACATAATAATAATATATAATAATACCATTTTAAATGCCTGTATCTCAAACACTATTTCAGATATTAAGGTCCGATTTTTACGGCTCAAAAATAATTTCTTCCACTACCGTGCGTGAAGTACGTTACGTTACGAAGTGTGTAAAGTTTTACTTTTTCGCACTAGTGAGTAAAGTAATAGTATATTACGTAACAAGAGTTGTAAGTAGTTTTATTTTGTATTTTTATGCTCCTTTTAAGAGAAGTAAATTATTGTTTTGTATATATTTTTATTGTCCAACATATCATCGACAGCTTTTTATGTTAATTATAATAATTATCTCTAAATGTCATGCGATTTTGTTAAAAGTAAGTAGGCCGCGGCTATGTGTATTAGAACTGCCAATCTCTGAAATTTTGTTAGTTTCACAGAGCACGTCAAAAGTTTTATGAGTTAAAGAGCAAAAAGAGCATATTTATTTCCGGCGTAAACGGAGACAGTTGAGCACACTTAGCAAAATTAACAATTTTCAAGGGTTATCGGAAGAAACCGGACCGTAATATTTGAATTGACATAGGGGTATTTATAATGGACTCAATTACACATCTGTAGCAGTTTGAAAATAGTTTTTAATTAAATTTCGTGAAGCCTAAGTTTTGAATTGAGATTTTTCAGAAATTGTATGGCAAAATTTATGCTCACTGGGACAATATTTAAAAAATATTCTGAAATATACATTCTGAAATATACAGGTTTTAACAGAGACATGGGGAATATTGAAGTTGTTATTTTCATGGAACATCATACAGTGCTTTTCAGATAAAAGTATCCACCTTTAATAACTTTTG
>CAJUYG010001025.1:57968-93037 GCA_910591675.1 Galerucella calmariensis
GTTATTAAAGGTGGATACTTTTATCTGAAAAGCACTGTATATTATATCAACAACAGTTAGTTATTAATGTCAGATCGATAGGAACAATAGTTTTATAAACATCCTGTTTAACATTGGGAGTATCTCGACTATACAGTCCCCTCCCCCCTCGTATCTTTTGAACGGCTACACATACATTAATAAAATTTAGAGGGTGAAAATAAAGTTTTGTAAACTTCTCTATGAGTAGTAGCAGGTGAAGTAATAGTAAGATGACGTCACAGTGCCACTCTGGCCAATAATTTTAAATAGGACCTTATGGCAAGTGATATCTCGTTTGAAAGGTATTGACATTGGCTACATAGCCATATTAATTTTGCTTGGGTTTAAACTAATTTTGACGGATAAATTAAATAAATACCAAAATTATTATTTCACATTTAAATATTGAAGATTTTTCAGTCTGCCTCTAGTTAGTTGTCAAAAAAATTGACGTTTTGAAATTAATAGTATAGTTTGTTCCGCTTCCTTTGCCGTTACGTCATACATTGTCCAGCTTGCTCTTCCATTCATGAAATGGATGAGACGGAATTATGACGTCAATAACGTATTTCTTATCTAAGGTCGACATAAATTTTATCTGTTACTTTTGACAATCCAGTTGTCATATTTTGAAAACAATTCTTAACATATGCCATTGATTATAATTTTGAGGTTAAGTGTAGAATAACATTCAAGAAATATAAGACATACGTAAAACAACAGAATACGTCACCGATTATGACATAACGGCAAAGGATGGTTGAACAAACTATATTTGTTGCTTTGCAAATTTTTTCTAAATAGCTTAAATATTTAATTTTATTATTGTTTAACGAGACGTTTGAGAGTTTACATAGGCAAAATGGTACGTACTCAAGCCGACAAAGTAGCAGCTATCTTGATAATTGGTGAATCTAGAAAGAATCTCCATGGATCGGAACGTTTATTTAATGAGAGATCGCCCTATCTTGAGAACTTATTTGAGGGAGCTTCTTCATAAGTTTGGAGCAACAGGTAGTGTTCAAGATGCCAAACGATCTGGTCGACCAACATTTAGCGATGATAAAAAAAATTGATATAATTGCTGAAATGGTAGTAAACCCTACTTCCCCTTCAACTAAAGTTGCGTCTATCTGTGAAGTAAGTAAAAGTACAATACAGAGAGTGTTGGCTAAAAATAAATTTTAACCATACAAGTTAAAAATGGTGCACCACCTTTCGGATGACGACCCCGACAAAAGACTCGAATTCTGTGAATGTATGACAAATAAAATTAGTCAAAACCCACATTACACAAAAACAATTTGTTTTAGTGACGGAAGTACTTTTCGCCTTAATGGAAATGTGAATACACAAAATGTAAGGTATTGGAGTGACACAAATCCTCACACCTTTCGTGAACAACATACCCAATTTCCAGAAAAAGTTTCCTGCTTGGGCAGGTCTTTTGGGAAATCTGGGCTATCTGGAAATAACATTTCAACAAGATGGTGCCCCTGCACATTATTATGGTGCAGTGAGACCTTACCTGGATGAAGAATATCGAGGTAGATGGATCGGCCGGCGAGGCTACCTCGGTCACCAGATCTGACACCATTAGATTTTTTTTCTATGGGGGTACTTGAAATCCAAGGTTTACACTACGGCACCAGATAGCATTGGCGTTTTGAAAGAAAGAATTATTGAAGAATGCAATGCAATTTCAGCTGACACGAGTACGACAACGAGTACGACAACGAGTACGACAAGAGTTTACTAATAGGATGTATTACTGTCAGGAAGTAGACGGAGCACATTTCGAACACTTGCTATAAGAATCCATTATTGATATTTGATTAATTAAATTTAAAAAAATAATTTCAATAATTTTGGTATTTATTTAATTCATTCGTCAAAATTAGTTTAAACCCAAACAAAATTAATATGGCTCTGTAGCCAATGTCAATGCCTTCCAAACGAGATATCACTTGACATAAGGTCCTATTTAAAATTATTGGCCAGAGTGGCACTGTGACGTCATCTATTACTATCACGTCACCTGTTACCATTCGTAGAGAAGTTCACAACACATTATTTTCACCCTCCAAATTTTATGTAAGTGTAGCCCTTCAAAAGATACGAGGGGGGGAGGGGACTTTTGAATAGCACTGTATAAAGCCATTGCACTGAATCTTTTGTTTCCTGAAATTGCATCGATTTATACCCTTTTTTTTCGGAAAATGCTGTATAACTCAAAATATTTTTGATATACCTACACCCGAAGTGGATAGGAATATTGCCTTACATTTTTTTTGGAAAATTCAATTATGTTTCAGGATGATTTAAACAAATTAAACTCCATAAATCCGCGTATACCACTTGCCAAAAACAAATTAATTGAATTGAAAAAAAATATTAATTGAAACTTACGGCCATTGTAGGTAAAAATTTCAACTTCATTATTTATATGTGTCGCGTGATCTACTATCCTCTGTGCCACTAAAAGTACTTCATCTCTATACGTTTGAATTGGTACTGGTAACCAAAATGTTATGCCATTTAAATGACTATTTTCAATGTTTTGCTTAACAACACCATGGTCGGAAAACTCGTATATACTTGCATTGTTACCATTGATTCCTAGGAAGGATTTAAATCCAATATCGAATGAAGTTATATAGTTCACGTTTAAACTTTGCAGTTTTGAATGCAAAGAAAACTTTGATGATACATGCTGATAAACGAAGATGAAAACTTGGTCAGGCTGAAGTACTGACAAAAAATAGTCCGTTTTATAATGGTTAAACGTCGATAAAGTCACAGGTGATTGAAGTTGTATATTCTGAAGAAACCTAAAAAAAGCATTAAGTTGAGAGGGGAAAATATCTCATGGAAATTGATGATTATGGTTTTAATCTCTTTGTTACACTCAGTCATGAAGAAATTCTCGAAATGAGGAATTAGGTGGCCTCTCAAAGTACTTCTATGGCAGTGAAGTAAACAGCATAGTGTAAGGGAAGAGTTGTCATAGAGTAAAGGAAGAATTGTCGTGATGAAACGGAAGAACTGAAGTCGTAGTATAAAGGAAATACTGGATAATATTTCTTAAAGAAAAATATAAAGACAATTTTGTATTATTATAGAAATTACGATAGAAAAACTTTGAGGACACTTGAGACATTCATTGGTATTACCATATTCCACAGAACCACTCTCCACCTTACCACAGAATAACAGGAAAAGAATAAAAGTTATAACGAAGTTTAACATTTGTTGAAGGGATACCGGGAAAACAGATAATCCTAATTGGTCGATATACAATTTGGAGCGGGCTGAAAACATGGAATGTTATAGGCATGGCCTATATTATTGTTTTTTCAAACATATGCATCTAATATCAAACGAAAGGCGGCATTAGAAAGTTATTATGCCGGCTCTCGGAAAGAATATTATTACGCCGCGTTACAAAGGAAATAATTGTTAACCAATTTGCAACCGAAAACTAGGAGTGGTACAAAAAACTGACAAACTATGTTTTTAATTTTATGAAGTCTTTGATAAGAGGTATAAAGTCGGGGTGTGTGGAAAATGTGAAAGAGATAGGGTAAACACAATTTTTTACTTGTATTAACATTATTAAAACTCCAAAATTATAATATTCAATGTTTTGCAAAAACACCGAAGGTATATAAAGCATATTTCATAGTTTTTAACCTGTTGGAAAAAGAAATTTTATATTGCAAATGCTTAAATTGTGTATATATTATATAAATATTGGACTCAATTTTTTTTATAGGTACAATGTGTCCATTTTGGTTTGCATCATATGGGAAACTTTTTTATTGTTAACATTACGAAAAAAAGTTATTCTTCATAAAAAATTCTGCATGCTCTAAACACTGAAGTACAATCATCAGATATCAATTTTTTCAGTATTATACGAGGTTTGTCAAAAAATCGAAAAATGTTATTTAAAAAAAATTATATCTGATGATTGTACTTTTTATAAAGAATAAAATTTTTAAAAGTTTCCCATATAGTGCGAACTTAAGTAAAGACAGTGCATATTATTAATTATTATTAATTATTATATAATAAAAAAACTATTTCCGAAATTTTTATTGGTTCATGTTTGGTTCGACTAGTTGTATATTGAAACGAAACATATTACGTTACCATATTTTTAAAGATGAGCTGTGGATTTCAAATTCATATAGTAAGGCATTACTGCTGTTAGTTGTAATAAATAAAATATTACGTCTTGCCATTCTAAAATAATTGACGTTTTCCACCTGTTCTTCTAAAGACCCAGACCAAAAGTCTTTGTGCTAAAAGAAATTAGATGGAATATTGTTCTATTTTATTCCTACAATCGGACATTCTACTCTAACAGTTGCATTATTCAAACTTATTCCAAGTTTTCAAATAGTTATTCAGCTTTTTTATTGACAATGAAGTTCTATAATCTGCCAGAATTAGAGACAACCCTGAGACACACAAGTGCACATATAAAATTTAGTTCTATGAGAGCATGAGAAGTGTTCTTTGTCAGATATAATGGAACCGTATAAAGGAGTCTTTTCAGGAACCTAAAAGGCAATTTCTTCGGCCGTGCTGACCGTTCTCATTCCGTGCATTTCATATATTGTAATGACTGAAATAAGCTGTGCCATCATATTTAATTATATGTATATGTTGATGTCTTTTGAATCTCATGAGTTAGGAAGTGGCAAAGTCGTTTTGTGCTAGATGAGGAACACCAACTCAAATGGAGGCTGACACAAGGACACCTACATACAAAGAGCTTACTGAATAATGTAGACAAGGAACTCTCATGCCTGATATTGAGACTGGGTAAGAAACATTTGAAGACAGTTCCCTACCTTGTGACTGGACTCTGCACCCTGAGCAAGCATTTGTACAGAATGGCCGAAGTTAGTGAACCTATGTGCAGAAAATGTGAGCTCAGACGAAAACACTTTGGAGAGGAAATAATACAACCATGACAACTACTAAAAATACCTCCAGTCAAACTAGTGACCTATATAGAAGACAAGAAGCTTTTGGAATGGAAGAGGGTAACATGGAAAATGGTACAAAGATTCAGTTCAAGTGCCTGTGCACAACCTTGAGCAGTGCCAGGGCTGTTGTTCACAACCCAAACGTATGAATGAATGGATGAAGTGTTAAAAGACGATTAGAACCTAAATTTGATTTTTTTCTTTCACAATTCGTTATTTTATGTGACATGCTAATGACAAATAGTAAACATTTTCAGACTTTCGTATTTGTATCAATCATAAATAAACAATTTTTCGTTCTGGTTTGTCTCAGCTCTATAATATGCGCGCGAAGTGCAAGCTATATTTTGTACTCACTTGGCCGTTTCAAGGTTATCTTTGCCATAATACAGATTACCTTACCACAAACTTATCTACAATTTTCATCACCTTCATTTTATTTTGCCCAAAAAATGTAATCACTAGGATACATTCAGATTTCATGTTTCTGCGATTATGGAACATAATAACATCTTTTGGTTTGTGTGTAGTAGCTGGAAAATTAATGGATATTATTTAAAGATAACTTTGATTTGTTTATATTTTGTATTTTGTAGGTAAGTGAAATATTATATAAATAAGTAATATGCAGGGTAGACAATACGTCTTGAATCGGTTAACACAGTTGAAGAATTAGAAGCGATATTCAGAATGCTATATGTGATTTACAAAAAAATTAGAATGGATTCTGAAATGAGAATAATGTAACTAAAGTATTGAAAATTGAAAAGTTTCCTATAAAAGTCATTATTTGGCGTACGCTGAAGAAACTATTGATCATACATAAAATAATGTAATATATTCTCATAGTACTATTAATTTTCGACAAAAAAACCATGCAAGGCATTATGTCTAACTGTTATAGTCCATACCATAGATGTATTAACAAATCGACCATGGTTTATACCATGGTAATTACTGAGGAATTGGCAGAGGACAAGGCTGCAGTATATATTTTGTATTAGGTCTAGCTGGTTATAAATAAATCCCTTGAAAAAAATTCATCGTACACATCTGGTGGATGAGATTTTTTGGAAATAAATTAACCTCTTCTAAAAAATCAATGATGCGTTCAAGATACGCATTGGCGGTTTGGCGGTGACCATCCAAAAATCACTCAACACGGCTAAAGGAGTTCTCACTTCAATAAATTGCAATTTTGAGAGATATTCGACTGCCTAAAGCTAGACTAGGGGTGAAATTCATAGGCGACACTTGAGGATCACTCATACTTCACTCATCCTTATTGTATGCAGAGACACTTAACAGGCGAAAAGTGAGGTTGAATTTGAGTGTAGCTTGAGTGAAATATGAGTACAGATTCCAGCTCCCTTGAGTAAAGATTTCTAACCTATAAACCACGTTTGTAAGGGCAAGTTGTACCAACAGTCGGCTAAACCTGGTTTATCTAAACATAGGGTTAAATTTAACAAAAGTTTAAACCGGTACGTGTTGTACCAGTGGTGTTTTCGTGCAGTTTTGTTAATCAATCATTGGTGTAGTAAAAAGCAAAATAATTAGATTAATAAAGTCGCCTCGAGCTAAACTCAAACTAAGTTGAATTTGAGTATGAGTGACCCTTAAGTGTCGACTATGAATTTCACCCTAATTCCCTCCGTATAAGCTGGGCAAATTATCTTCTGATACACTAGGTACCCAATGAGACAATCCAGGTTAGGTGACCTAACATAGCCGCACAGGAATTTAATTCAAATAAATGAAGATTATTCTTAAATTTGTCTGTTGCGAAAGATGCTAAGATATAGGGTGAAATCCATAGTCGACACTTGAGGGTCACTGATACTCAAACTCAACTTAGTTTGAGTTTAGCTCGAGGCGACTTTTCATATCCACAGTCATTACTCAAGTAATACTTCAATTTGAGTGGAGAAAGTTTGGCATCAATGTTATTATTAGGAACTTTTGGTTGCGTCTGGTATACAATTGTGATTTATGAATGTCCTTTAACGTTCATGTGCTGTTGCATTCATATTCGAATTTGTATTCAGTTCGTGTATTAGCCCTCTGCAAGTATTTTATTCCCAGTTTAGTTCTTTA
The DNA here is from genome assembly GCA_910591675.1 of Galerucella calmariensis. Lineage (NCBI taxonomy): Eukaryota > Metazoa > Arthropoda > Insecta > Coleoptera > Chrysomelidae > Galerucella > Galerucella calmariensis. Next base: position 65,087 of record CAJUYG010001025.1, read on the forward strand.
CTGTTCATATATATTTCCCATTTGCTGCGTAAGTTTATTTTCTAAGCTAGTTATTTAATAGATAATTTTAGATTCTTATTTTCAATTTTCATAGTAGATATTATTTGATTAAAGTTCATTATTTCTTAGAAAAATAGAAAACAAAAGAAAACTATTCGTCTAGCGAAAAACTAGCCTTAAGTGAGCTGGTTCGTAAATATTCTTTTATATAAAATGAAAATACTGATTGTGCTAGCTTAGCTGGAAAGGAAAAGGCATTGGTGTCACTGGCACACGAGTTTAATTCAAGTGGAGAGCATTGTTTCGTCTAAAAAATGAATTAATCTAATAATTCTGCTTTTTACTACACCAATGTGATTACTAACCTAGGTAAACGATAAACATAAGCGTTATCATCATCTACATAGTTTACGAAATCAATAAAATCATCCATCATACTAATTTCCTTAAAAAATTTGAAACTATAAGAGACAAATAACAACCAAACAAAATTTTGATATCGAAAAATGACAGTGTAAGATACAAACGTGGTTTATAGGTGAGAAATCTTCACTCAAGGAAGCTGGAATCTTCACTCATATTTCACTCAAGTTGCTCTCAAACTCAACCTCACTTTTCGCCTGTCAAGTGTCTCTGCATACAATAAGGATGAGTGAAGTATGAGTGACCCTCAAGTGTCGACTATAAATTTCACCCTAAGACATAATCATAATCGCCTATTCGAAGCTTAGTAGGTGAGAACAAGTTTTTAATACAAAAAATAATGACAATATCATTAGTGACTAGTTCTTAGTATTTGTACTGCAGTCTGCAGCTAACTGTCTGAAGTCTAAAGCATTGTCAACGTTGATTGGATGTATTATAAATATTCCAATAATACTCACGAATAAAGTCTGTTGTGATATCAAACGCAGATTTTTTTTCATTTAATTCAGATATTAAAATTTCAATTCCCGTATCTGCTAAGCCGACTGAATAACAAATATGTCCAATATTTTGACTTCTCCATGACGTAACGTTTGATTTCAGAGGCAAAACTTTTTGAGCTGTTACATTAGTTATTATAAGTTCTGAAATTTAAAAAAAATGCATAGATTAAAAGGAGAGAATGTTAAGTGGAATGATTAGAGTTTCAACTTCATACACTCTTAATACGAATTAATAGTACAGGAAATGAAGGATTTTGTCTCGCAATTTTCACGTCCAATATGGATTTACACAGAAAGTAGGGAATATCCCAAGGATAATTTTCATATCATGCCGCTGTAAGTTTTAAACTTGGGGGTTGCCATCCCATCTATGGGGCTGACATTTTTTTAATACATTTTAACTACAGGAATCGATGGAAAAATTAATTCTAATACATATTTTTTTGAATTATTCGCAGCTGAAAGTAACAGTTTGTCAACGAAAAAATCGACGTTTTGGAAAGGATTTTTGCGAATAACTGGAAAAATATGCATTCAATCAAGAAAATTGTGTGAAGCAAAACTAGCTTTGAAAATAACAACTAAAACTTTTTTTTATAATTTTTCTACGACCAATACGAACCGAGATACAGCATACTAATGGTTAGCTTTTTTTCATTGAATGCATAATTTGAAACACAAACTTATATAACGGGAACACCTTGCATTTTCTTAGGAACACTTATGGAGTCTTTTTTAAAGTATATAATTTAACCTTTAAAAAAGTATCTAACATGAAAATTAATCGACTTATGATCAAAGTATGGTCGGTACCTACTTTTTTTCTTCGAAAAAAAATTAGTGAAAATAACCCCCTTACTTCTCCCGCTAGTTAAAATTGATCCTCACCCTCCCGTGATTTTCTTTATATATCTATTATCAATACATCCAAAAAGTTTGACCAATTTAAAAAGCCTAATTTTGGAAGAATTGGAGTTTAAAGAGAAAAGGAATTTTCGCTTTTTCGTATTTTTCACCCATTTCTTCAAAATGTCTCCGACTATACCTACTGGAGATACCAGAAGAATTATGGAGTATCAAATTTAAACTAAAAACTAAGGGATCTTAAGGACTTTAATTAATAAAAATTGTCAATGTTATTAAGGGTTGAAAAGCTGCAAAATAGACTTAATACATATTTCACTATGAAAATTATTCTTTTTTTGGGGAAAAACGTATTTTTACATTGAGCTCCAGAAATGCTTGAATTTTAAGGGTTGAAATATCATGATATCATTTCCTAAAGCATAAAACAATCATTATTCAGCCAATCCAAACCAAATTTTACCCATATTAAGGTTTACAATGATATTTTATAATTTTTGACAATAAGGGTTAGTTTTCACCCCTAAAAATAATCAACGCGCATTGTCATGATATAGAATTTCAAGTAGAGGGCGAGATGAGCTTAATTTCAAATTTTTGTGCAAATTGATGCTAAATGAAACCATTTTTTTCCGGATAAATAATTTTTTTTCACATTTAACTCCAACAAGGGTGGATTTTTTAGGGTATAAACATAACTAAATTGTGTCCTAAAGCATAAAACAATCCTTATTTTACCAATCCATACCAAATTCCACTCATATTAAGGTTTAAAATGTTATTTTTTATTTCTTTACAATTAGGGTAGTAAAAAAAGCGTACAATGGAACTAGAGTGTGAAATGAACCTAATCTCAATTTTCCATGCAAATCGAAGCTGGTCGAAAAAAATTGCGAGTGTTTCCCATTTTTGGGATTCATTTCCTAACCTATAAATCCAAACCAAACAACCTAAACTTACAAAGAGAAGTATTTGATATTGAAAACTGTAAAAATGTCAGTTTATTCCTTGAGGATAGGACACTCCACCTTTTGTTATTTTTTTGTATTTATTTAATAAAATTATATCTTTGTAATTAGCTTGGAAACAGACAAAGATTTTTCACTTTCTATAAGATTAAATTGCTTGGTTTATCCGATCAGATTAAATTCGTTAAACAATTTACGTTAAGGGTAATTACAGTGTGGAAATAAAGAGATAAATCCTAGCTAGTTTCTATAAAAAAGACAAAGTGAAACTAGTTACAATTATTGTATCGGGTAATCAATAGATATATACGGAAAAAAAACTTACCTTCTCTGTTTCCAATATTTATAAAACTTTGATAAGAATTCCAAGCTTCGTCCAAATTTTGACATGAAATCAAAATGGGAATAGTGAAAATTGAAATAAAAATATATTTGAACATTTTTCCAACACCTGATATTATTCCATAACTTAAAGCACTTATAACGGAAATAGACAGTGTTTGACTGAAAAAGATCGTTAAAATAGATATTTAGAGAAAAAGAAATGTTTGTAAGAAATTTCATGACAATTTAAATAAAAAAACATTGTTCACATTAATGTTTATTAGGCCAGTACAAATTCTATAAAATACAAAAGTTGTTATCACAATTTTAATAGACATTATTAATATTCCTGAGTAGAGACAAATAAACTAAGAAAGATGTTAATGTCTTCTTTGACTCAAAATAAACATTTTGAAAACCCAAGATCTCTATTAGCATTAGATGGGTACAGTGGAGAAGAGCTGAAGCAGACAAAAAAAGGTAGAACATGTCGCGGGACACACGGTAGGAACTTTAGTTCCTTTTAAGCAAAAATTATGTAATACATCTGACGTTATAGATGAACAATTTGCATATTTCTCGGTGGTCGAGTAGTAAGCAAGCCAGACTCTCACGCGGTAGACCCGGATTCGATTCCCCATGAAGAAGTTTTTTTTTATTGTTAATTTTATTGTTTAATAATTATTCTGCTTGATATTAATAACGACAACAGGTAGACATTTAAAATATTTAGCAGAATATTCATTATTATAGATAATGGTACGGTACCCTTCATGAGGGAGTCCGACTGGCAACATCTACTTATAACAGCATCGTATATTTAAAAAGGAAAACCGTAGCATTAAACAAATTGGACATTGAAGAACTGTACGTTTACCATAAAAAAATCAGTGGAAACATTAAATTGAATTGTTGAATTTTCAATTTGAAGTTATTGTAATGTTTTTCTTATTTATTTAAACTGTTTTTGCCGTGGGTTAAAATTATACGCTCACTATGGCTAATCACTATTGATTTATTAAAGAAACACTTACACACTATAATAAACTTAATTTATATACACACTACTTAATGTCTATTAATTTATCTATACTCTGTATAATAATTGTCCTAATTTAATTTATCTTCAACACTATTTATATTCACTTTCTGTTCACTCACTGTATACTGAACAACTACTGACTCACTGGAAAACCCGCGTTCGAATCTCTAGAGCTTTCTTGACTATACCACCTCTGCGTATACTTTATAATTCGAGAACATTCGCGATAAACCATTGTACGCCTTGTATACTCTCAGTACAGTCTGAATATTACCTGCGAAAGAACCTTTCTAGAAAGGTCGCATTCATAGTTTGCGACAGGACCGGCTTCAGAATCAGTGAGTTCGTAACATTGCCGCCTCCTTAATAGTAAGTTTCTCCTGGAACTCTTCTGTAGCCTGGACTGGATGTTTAAATCGGCAACTGGATCCATTCCTACACTTTCCGGTCGTATGGAAATAACAGGGTACTGTCTTCATCGGATACTGATTACGTGGGGAATAGCTGCAGACATCTGTATCTTCGAAGATCACTTCCACCATATTCCTAATGACACACATTCTGGTATGTGGATCGATCTTGAAATTCGTTCTTTGCTACCATATGAAAGATGTGTCGTGAATTGTGTTTGAATTTCAGTGTCTTGCCAGGGGTTGGCAAGACACTGAACCTAGTGCATTTTTGGTATTGGCTGGGATGTTGTGTGCCAGTGAATAGTCTTCCGGGAGCGTGAACAAATCTTGTCGTTGCTCTGTAGTAACTCCTAGCTTTACCGGTACCTCCATATGCGCCCATAAATTTTTAGAAGGCACGGTCAGGATCTTTCCGGATATGGTTTACTCCTTCTTCTTTGTCATGGTCTTCTTCGAATGGCGCTAGTCGATATTTGTGGACTACTTTCGGTTTTCCATTGGGAATCTTACTCATGCGATAGATGACGTCGTTGATCTTCTTCTTGATTAAGTATGGACCCTCCCATAGCTGGGACACGTGCGAAGAGGGGAAGAGTACAGGCACGTCAAGAAGCTCCGGCTTCTGGAAGATATTCCAGTTCTGGCTCGAGCACCTGACGAATGCCTGCGTAAGTACTACTTCGCAACTCCGTACAGGGCCATGATCCGGGATAGAGAATCCTGGGAAAAAGAGAGGAATATACAGAGCAGGGGCTGGAATTTACTCCAGGAACCCAAGAACACTTGTTCGTGTACCATTGGGTGATGATGTATCTGCATATCAGGCCGAGATATATGCTATCTTGGAATGTGCGCAGATAAACCTAGACAGAGGTTATGTGGATCGACGCATAACCATATACTCCGACAGTCAGGCAGCAATTGAAGCCCTGAGTGGGTATACCAGCAACTCAGGACTCGCTAATGAATGTCGAGAACGACTTGCTAATCTTGCAAGGCGCAACGTGGTGCCCTGATCGCTGTGAACTTCCAAGGGCACTCCATATCGGCTAATGAATTCTTTTACCAATACATCCGCGACAGTTGTGGCCTCTTGGTTCGGAATCGCGTAAACTTCTACCCATTTGGTAAAATAATCCATCACAACCAGAATGTATTTACCACCATTTTCTGTCGTTGGAAATGGTCCAGAGATATCTAATGCGATCCTTTCGAATGGGCTTCCAACATTATATTGTTTCATGGGAGCCTTTCTCTTGCGATGTGGTCCATTACTCGTAGCACAATTCGTACACTTCTTACACCAGTCCTTCACATCGTCGGAGCTGTTCATCCAATAAAACCTTTCACGGACCCGCTGAAGGGTTTTCTTCACTCCCAGATGACCTCCTGATGGACTGTCGTGTAACTTCCTCAGTACCTCAGCTAGTCTCGATCTCGGGATAACTATTTGTCGTCTTTTTTCGGAACCATCATCGTTTTCAAGGACTCGTTTCAACAAGCCTTCTTCCAGGACAAGGGAGTCCCACTGAGCCCAATATGCCTTCAGTGTTGGTGAAAATCTGGACACTTCTTGCCAGGGAGGTCGCCGATTTTCTTGCTTCCATTGCCGGATCATCTTTAGGTGTGGATCATTCTCTTGATCTTCTCTAATCCTGGTGGGTGACCATTTTTCATGGCTGATTGTAGTTCTTGAAACTGCAGCTTCCTTAGACTCCACTTTGTTGCAGTGGGAACAGTCTGGTTGGCACGGTCGTCTAGACAGAGAGTCGGCATTTCGGTGACTCACACCAGCCCGATGCTCGATGTTGAAATCGTATTCTTGGAGTCGTTCAATTCATCTCGCGATCTGGCCCTTGGGATTTTTGAACTGCATCAGCCACTTGAGTGCTGTATGATCAGTCCGAATTAAAAATGTCTTTCCATAGAGATACTGATAAAAGTGTTCCATAGACTTCACTACCGCCGAAAGGTCTGGTGACGCAGTAGTTCCGTTCTGGTTTGGAGAGGACTTTACTGAAATATCCCAGCACTCTTTCTTGGCCTCCTTGGATCTGTGAAAGTACTCCTCCAATTCCTACGTTGCTTGCATCAGTGTCAAGAATGAAGTCTCCTTCTGGTAACGGATATCCTAGTATCGGTGCCGTGGTTAAATGTCTCTTGGGAGTTTCAAAAGCAGTCTTCATCCCAATGAAAAAGTTCTTGTTTCTTCTGTGAGTCGAGTTAGTGGCTTGGCAATATCTCCAAACTTTCTTATGAACCTTCGATAGTATGTGCAAAGTCCAAGAAAACTCCTGACTTGATGTTTGTCGGTTGGTTGCGGCCATTGCTTGATGGAAGCAATTTTCTTTTGATCTACTGTCACTCCTTCGTTACTCACAATATGACCCAGATAGTTGACTCGGTTTTGGAATAACTGACATTTCTTCGGATTTAACATAAGCTGGGCAGCTTGAAGTCGTTTGAATACGTCTTGCAAATTCTTCAGGTGGTCCTCGAATGTCTTACCTAATACTGCGATGTCGTCTAAATAGACCAGGCAAGTTTTCCAAGATAACCCTCTCAATACATTTTCCAATAGTCTTTCAAATGTCGCGGGCGCATTATAGAGCCCGAGGGGCATGACGTGAACTGCCATATTCCGGATCCGGTAGTGGAAGCAGTTTTTTCTTTGTCTTCTGGGTCCATTTCTACTTGCCAATAGCCGGAATTCAGATCCAAAGTGGAAAACATTTCACTGCCAGCCAAAGTGTCTAGCGTATCGTCGATCCGAGGCAGAGGATAGCTGTCCTTTTTCGTCACGTTATTCAGCTGGCGATAGTCCACGCAGAATCTGATAGTTCCATCCTTTTTCTTGACGAGCACTACTGGAGACACCCATGAACTAGTAGATGGTTCTATTACTTTTTCTTCCTCCATCTCTTTAATTATTCTTTCAGCTTCCTCTCTCTTCGCTTGTGGTAGCCTTCGAGCTGATTGTTTAATTGGCTTGGCATTACCAGTATCGATTTTGTGTTTGACGGCTGTTGTTCTACCAGTCTTCCCTCCTTTTGGTACGAATAGGTCTCGATACTGCAAGAGGAATTCTCTCATTTTCCTTTTCTCAACTCGATTCAAGGATTGGCCAGCTATTGACAACATCTGCTTGAATCTGTCATTAGTTGTCGGTTGTTTGACGAACTACAGACGTCACCGGTATGCAACATCCAATTCTGGTTTCCTTCTTGAGGGTAATTGGGTAGTCGTTCACGTTTATATCACGTACTGGGATATCCTTCGCCGACGTAACTAGTCCTTTTCCAATTAGCACTCCTTTACCAACCTCTTCGTCGTGGTTCCAAGGCTCCATCATAACCGGTGTACCTTCTTCCATGATTCCCTGTAGCCGCGCTACTATCATGGTTTCGCTTCGTGCAGGAAGAACAGTATCTTCCTGTACAGCTGCCAACACCGTTCTGCTTTCATGTGGATGAAGGAATACCTCTTCGGAACCCACATTGATGGTTCTGTTTCTAAAGTCTAACTGGAAACCATGTTACTTCATTACGTCCATTCCCAGAATCACGTCTTTTTCGATGTCAGCTACGATTCCCGTATGCGTAAATCTTTTTTCACCAATTCCCAAAACTGCCAATATCTTCTATTTTGGGGATTGTTTCTGGCTTGCAGGGTTTTATTTGTTCGATCTTCCTTTCTTCTGCTGGCATGTCTTGTGTTCTTGAATTTGCCATTTTTCTCTCTAACTCCTGGATTTTTCATCCATTTTTGTGATTTCACTCTCCATTTTCTCAATATTTTATTTCAGAGGAGAAATCGTCCTTCATGGAAAAAATATCATTTTTCATGGTAGAAATCTTCTTGTCCATATTAGCAGAAATGTCGTTCTTCAATGTAGAAATCTTCTCATCCATTTTAGCAGAAATATCGTCCTTCATGGTAGAAATATCATTTTTTATGGTAGAAATCTTCTCGTCTATATTAGCAGATATTGACGAGATTATGGTGGAGGACTCGTCATTGAATAAGAATGTTTCTGGATCCAAGTCTTCACTTTCCAGTGCTGTTTTCAGTCTTTCAACTAATTCACTTTTCTTTCCGGACGTTTCCAGGTCGCGATTTTCTAATTCTGCTTTTAGTTCCGTCACTTTCAGGTCACATAGCCTCTTAGCCCTTTTTACGTAATTATTTATTTTTTTTATTGGTGAACCATTTTACCTATTTAAAGCACGCCTCAGCGTGTTTAAATCAAACTTTTTAGCACGCGCGTGTTTTAAAGTTACCGTGGCAACATCAACAACTCGAGAAACGAAGTCTAAATCTATGGTCTAAATCATGTCTAAATGTCAATTTTTTTTATTATTGATCTGACAGGAGTAGTTTGTAACGTCAAAACTTTTATTCGAACGATATTTAACAATGTCAAATTTATAAATTAAAATGGAAAGTGCCGTTGGTATTGTTTGAAATATTAATATTTCCATATTTCAAATCTTAGGAAATGGTATTTAAATTAATACTATTGATACTTACTATATACTTCGCCGTCGTGCTCCAAAAATGGCACGTGTTTTAAAGACCTTAATATCCACTTATACTTTAATATACTATTATATTATCCCACTTCTGACACCAATGTAATGTTTTTCTTATTTATTTGAACTGTTTTTGCCGTGGGATGAAATTATACGCTCATTATGGCTAATTACTATTGATTTATTAAAGAAACACTATACACACACTATAATAAACTTAATTTATATATACACTACTTAATGTTTATTAATTTATCTACATTCTGTATAATAGTTGTCCTAATTTATTTTCAACACTATTTATATTCGGTTTTTGTTCACTCACAAAACTGAAACTGTTTACCGATTCACTGTATACTGAACAACTACTGACTCTTGACTTCCTTCGAATCTCTAGAACATTCTTGACTATATCACCTCTGCGTATACTTTATAATTCGAGAACATTCGCGATGAACCATTGTACGCCTTGTATACTCTTCGAGAACAGTCTGAATATTACCTGCGAAAGAACCTTTCTAGAAAGGTCGCATTCATAGTTTGCGACAGGACTAGCTTCAGAATCAGTGAGTTCGTAACATTATATTACAGTTTATAGGAATTTTTATTTTCTAGATTTTTTTAAGTGGGTCGTAGAAAAAATATGTTGTTCGACTCGTGTGTATTGTCCATATCGCACTTGAAACTTCGTCCTCGTGCGATATGGCCATCATATCCACACTAGTTGCACAAACTACTATTTCAAATGTCAAATCAATGTATCCATCCATTTTAAAGTTATCGAATTAAAACATTCAAGTTTTCAAAATTTCAACACCCTGTATTTCGAAAAGTAAATGTGCTAGACCCCTTAATCCTCATATCATTTTGTCCAATTTTACGAGAAGAATCTACATGGAAACGTTGTAATTACCCTTAACGTTCGAAATGCTTATACCATTTTTTGCGCGATCGTATTGAAATAAATTCCAAATAATAGTTATTTATGATATGAGTGTTAAAAGTGAGGTTTTATTTTGTGAGTGAAAACGTTTGTGAAATGAGCGGAGCGAATTGAACAATTTCACGAACAAAATAAAATCACTTTTAACACAAATACCATACAATGTTTTTTGTACAACTTCCCTATTTTGATAATGAAACGAGCGAATTTGCAATGACAATAAATTCAAAATGCATTTTAGTATTCAAATAATCAAAAGATTGTTGTGAATGGCAGACGTTGCCAACGTTATGATTACTAACAAATGAGAAAAGACGCTGTCATTTGAATGGAGTGCTAAAAATATTTTTAACACTAGTGTTAAAAGTATTTTTAACACGCTGCTATGTAAACAATCGTTTTTAACATTGTTTGCTATCATTAAAAGTGTCACTTTTAATGACAGTTGTACAAAAAATAATTTAAATTTCTTAGAAATGAACGAAATGTCAAAAGTGACATTTATACTTCTCGATCAGTTTAAAATATATTTTGAATTTTGGTGAAATTGTTTCCATGCTATTTATTACTTTTCGACGTCTGAACGGTGAGTAAATCACTTACCGACGTGTTAAACTTAGAAACCAGTAAACACAGCCTACCGTCCTGACAACCGATGCTGTAAATAAACAAAAAATATCAATCGCGCAAAAAGGATATATACGTTCCCAGAGAATATATTAACAACTTCCGAATCAGGAACTTATACTTCTTTGGGAGACAAAAAATCTGGCAAATTCACAATTTTTTTATTTAAATTAAAATCTTTTGTAAATTATTTCCGTTGTACTACAATCATCCAGTATCTATAGACAGTGTAAATGGTCATCAATAAATGTGTAGAATTGTGGGAATTATTAAAAATTTTCATTGAAAAATTGATTGATTGATTGATTATTTAGGCACCACCAGTCAGAGGCTTCGAATCCTTGGCAACTTAGCCTTTACGCTTTTTGTGCTCTTGGTTATGATCTTATTAAGCTCATCATTCTTTTCACTAAATCGTACATGGAGCAAATCCTCCCTTGGGCGCTCTCGTACTAGTAATTATATTTCCAATGTGATAATGCTTCACATTCGAAGATAATGTGTGAGGCTATTTTCTCCGCCATGCACAACCGACAGCAACCAATTGTATGCATAAGATTTCTTATGCTTCAGTGACCAGTGAGTAATCCCGTAACCATCCTTATCTGGTTCCTGCTGAGGTTTATTATACCATGAGTCAGCGACTTCGAGGGTTTTTTGACCAGAGGTTTGGAACGAGGCTCAAGTACATTTGAATCCACCGAGATGTACAACGTGTAGTAATTTTTGAAATTCAAAATGCTGGTTAAGGAACAGTGAATTCAGTTCTAAAACCTAGCGATGTTAAACATAGGCAGGAAGTATGAAAAAGAAAATAATACAATCAAGCGAATACTGGTTAACATAAACCAGTATGAAAGCGGTACATCTGGATTCTGGATACCGTCACCAAATAGAGGTATATAGTTTGATGCTTGTCGAAGGAAGTCGCTTTGGAGCGAAAAATGGAGTCTCAGTACGTTTTATTTATGATGCATTAAAGGTGAGGGATAATAGTGTCAAATTTCAGCCTAGGATACATGCAAAACCTGAACACTGCTCAACGTACTTACGAATCAGAATAATATAGCCTTATTAGAACTTTAGTTCTTTACGTTAGGTTGGAGCGACCGGGGGTCGCGGCGCAAGAGATCTGCGTTATGTGTTAACGAAGCAGCGATTTATAGGCTAGAGAAAACTGTAATGCCGCGGGTTTAAATTTTACACAAAGATTGATAATATAATAGTATAATAATCGATTGTTGATAATCGATTAGGAGATATACCTACCTTACAGTTACGCACGTCCGTTTTAAACTAAAAAAAAATGCTGGAAAGATTTTAAATTAATCGATAGATTGAAGAAAAAACCAAGGACAGTATTTTTTAACGAAATAATTCATCTACTACTCTACAACTACAACTTAATGATAATCGATTGTTAATCGATCAATAATAATCTATTATAGATTGATTAATAATAATCGATCGTTGATCGACCAATTGATAATAATCGATTGTTGATCGATTGGAAACAATCGACTTTTAATCGATTGGAAATATGCAAATATTCATCGATTATATACAATCGGTTATTAATCGATTGTTGATAGTGGAGTGATCAAAATCGATTATTAATCGACTGAGGTTAATCGATTATTAATCGATTGTTGATAATCGATTATCAATCGATTGCTGATAATCGGTTGATGATAATTGACTATTTAATCCATTGTTGATAATCGATCGTTGATCGATCAAAAATCATCGATTATTAATCAATTGATGATAATTGATAATAATCGATTGTTGATCAATTAGAAATAATCGATTATATATGGATTGTTAGTTGAAGTTTGATTATTGCTTAAAAGGAACTAAAGTTCTTACCGTGTGTCCCGTGACACGTCCTTCAATTTTTTTTACAGTAGTTGTCTATAAAGAGCTTTTTAACGAAAACAATCTACCTCATATAATTCTGAAGGCAAAAATCATATGAAGGGTAACTTCTTTTTACCTCCAGAATTAAGTGGGGCGGATAGTTTTCATTGAAATTCTCTGCATATAAAAGAGGCCGTATTCATACTATGTGGAAAAAATTGGAGTAGTCAAAAGTATACACATTATTCTGGAAAAATGGATGCAAATTTTAAAGATCAAAACCAGATCAATGAAGCCGATTCTCTCCATCAGATTGAGCGGTAGTCCAAGGCATTAATCAATATGAAAAATTTCATAAACCAAAGTGAGGAAATTAAGTATTTACTTGAAATATGTTTGTACACTAAAATAAATACACTATTTAAACCAGTCTTTTAAAACTACTTAAAACTTTTATATTGAGCAAAATTATATAATAATCACAAATTTGATGCTACGGTACAGAAACGGACAAAAATTTCATAGGATTTCCAACTTTGGGTTGTAATCTTAAATTAACGCGTCTTCCTTTTTGATCATCTATGTCTAAAAATGTATTCCAATCCAATAGATAATAAAAGCCTGTTTCTGGACGAGGGGGGGGTGATGGTGCTGCATCTGCTTCATCTACTCCATTTTGTGGACCCCCAAAAGAATCTTCAAGATCTTTCATACTAGGAGTCTCAGCTACCTCTTTGGTAGAAGCTTCTGTTTTTGTTGTTGTAGCTTCTGTTTTTAATGTTGAAGCTTCTGTTTTTGCTGTTGTAGCTTCTGTTTTTAGTGTTGAAGATTCTATTATTTCACTCGTTAGTGTGGTATTATTTTCTTCTCTTTTAACTTCGTTTTTAATTATATATTCAGAATTAAGGGGATCTGGAGCATCTTGCGCATCGAGAGGTTTATTTACATCGTTCAAATAAGTTTCATTGAGATTTAAAACTAGCTCTCTTAAACTTTCAGTATCTATTTTCTTGAAATCTTCTTCAGTTAGTGTTCGATTGAGTTGTTCTAATTGATTTACTATGCTAGATAGCTTATTCAACTTTTCTATTTCTTCATCCGTGACATACATTTTATCCACAGTATCTTTTTTCTCTTCTCTCTTCTCACTTGCGGCTGATTCCAAATCATCTACAATAAAAACATTATGGTTATTTAAGTAAGTAAACCTCTGACATGCAGTACATAAATACTTTAATGTTGTAATTGCTCATTATCCACAATCTTATCAAATTCGTAAATACAGTGTGTCCCGTAAATAAGTACCGTGAATTAGAGGTATGATAGATCGTTGAGAAAGATTCAAAATATCTAAATACAATTTTTCTCTAACCTTCTTAGTTTGTGAGATACAGGCTGTTAAAAAGGGGAAGAGGAAGTATACCTGTTAATTTATATCTTCAGGGGAGATGAGAGTACAAATTTAAAATTTTTTTCAGATTATTGTCACTTCAAAACACATCAAAATATCAATTCTGTGAAATTCTAATAAGCCAGAGACGTGGTAGGAGAGTTTCGTAAACTTTCATATTTATATTTTTGAAATATCCTGTATTTAGAGCTAAAGACTGTCTGTAATTCTTCATTAAATTTCCCACATAAAAGGAGATAAAAGGAGAAGGTTGAATTCGATACAAGATTTTTAACTTTTCATTGCAGTAAGACACTTTGTTGAGTTGTACTTTTTTTGAATAAATTTGCAGTAATTTCCAAAAAATTTATACACTAACTCTGCATTTTGAAATAGAACTAAGTAGAAATAAATTATAATACTTGATATCAAGCACCCCCGCAATCACCATAATGACATTAATTTTCTCTTCTCTTTGTACTATTATTATTATGATTCATACACACTATTTCAAATAAAACGTACCATCTTTCAATCCAAGGCTCTCTAAAACATTGTGGTATTCATAGGGAACCATATCCACGGTGGATACTTTATCTTTAGTTTTCAATGATTTCTCCTTCCTAGAACTTCTACCCAATCCAAACCTTGCAAGCAGCTCTTGCATTTCATCCCTACTATTGTTATCATCAGGTAGTGGCTTGAATCCAACATAGGAATCTGGTCTTACTTCTGCTTTTTCTTCGTTATAGGACTCATAAATCTGACTGTCGCTCTCAGGTTTTGGAGGATTAGAATTTGGAACCAGCCCAAAATTCATCAACAAATCTCTCATGTCTGGTGAGAGATTGTTTACAACATCAGAAACATCTGTGATAAAAAAAGGAATTAGATAATATGTTTTAGATTGCTGTAAAACTTTGAGTTGAGCGCTGCAGCTTTGCATACTTTATTCTAAAACTAGATGGAGCTATTATAATTTTAATATATCTTCTGTTAGGGGCAAAATTGCTGATGTGATATCGCAAAGAATGCAAACAGTCTTTAATAAAGTCGATAATTGGTGCATACAAGAGTGTCTAACGGAAAATGCTCAGAAAACACAAATTATCAATTTTCCAAAAAAAAAACAGCAAAGCAATAGTTAGGTATAGAAGGAAAGGGTATTCCATTTGCCACAGAAACAAAGTACCCAGGAATACATTTTGATCAACCGCTTTCACGGAACACTTACCCTCAGAAAGCTAACATTGCCCTCGACAGATGCAGAAGAATGTGTAGAAAAAACTGGTGACTCACGCCAAAAATTACCCAATGGCTATACACAAGGGTTGTTAGATCAATGATAGCCTATGGATAAAAAGTGTGGTGGACAAAGACACTGTAAGTGGGAGTTGTAAGATTATTGAGTAGCACACGAAGGCTTGCTTGCCTGTGTATTGCGGGAGCCATAAAAACCACTACCACATGTGCGATGAAAGTCATGCTGAAGATACCTTAACTATTATACATATAGGGTTCAAACAAAGGATATCCATTCCAATAAGCCCATTTGAAGTTTCCAAGTGGAAATGACGACGATTCACCACTGCATTGAAGGAATTAAAAGGCTGGAAAGGACATACGGATCAGTTGCCAACTTCTCAGACAGCCATGACAGCCTGGGTACCAGAGCACGAGGGCCATAAGAGCAAGGAATTAGCGGATGAAACGGCCAGTCAAGGCTCATCAATGCCATTCATTGGACCAAAGCCCTCTTGCGGGGTCGACAGTAAATATATCAACGGAAATAATTTTTATTTTGAAATATTGGAAATTCCTATTGAAAAATAGCTATAGCAATTCATTTTTTATCCTTTGTCAGTAATTTAGGAATATTAAAGATAGTTAATAAATTATCCTACAGAATTAATCCGATTAAATCACTTAAGTAATTTGAAAGTAATAGATGAAGCCAAACAAAAAAAAAATAATGGAAGAGTGTCTGGAAAATGTACAGTTTAAATATTCATTAATTTTTAGGCAAAATGTTGATAATTGATAATATATTTTATCTACGACCACCTTTAAAATTAGTCATTCACGAACGAAAAAATGTGTGAAATCATACATTATACATAAGTTGAAAAGCGTGCGTAAATGAACAACGCTTTTTATATGGGACTTTCATTATAACACCAAAAAGCGTGCGTAAATGACCAATGCTTTTTAAATGGGTTTTTCATTTCAACACTCTTTTTTTTAGCTACGTAGTTTATTATATTTGTTGTATAAACTTTTGTGTTGTCAGTAAATTTGACAGAAGTGTCAGACATAGTGAAAAGTATTTTCTGTTATATTCAAAATTTTAATTACACTTATTTTAAATGGAAGAACCTCAAGAAGAATGCATTTCTTCGGATTTCACACCACCTGAAATTAGAATTCGTTGTGTATATATTTGCTCATAGAAAATTTATTTTTATATTTTTTAACCCCATCAGAGCACATTTTTTTATTTTTCCATCATGTGGTCGTAGATAAAGTTTTGTAATCCACTTGTGCGTGAAGGCACTCGCTACGTTCGTGCCTTGCATTTTCACAACTCGTGCGCAAAAGTATAACTTCACGAACTTGAATCATAAATAACTATTACATGATTCTATAAAAAGCTGAGTTCATTGTTGAAACAATTAATAAAAAATACAGATCGCATTTACACAAAAAAAGGTGGCCTAGTAAGGGAGAAACGTTAAAGACAAATTTCGACGAAAAATCAGGTTAAATTGAAAACAGATTCAAAATTGCGGTGGAAACATTTTATACTATTTGTGAAAATTACCAAATGTACTTACCTGGTAAAGGAGTGGTAGATGTTTTTGTGTCGGCTTGTGCTTCTAATAATTTCAATGTTTTCAATAAGTTATTCAATTCATCGTCTTCTTTGTTGGAAGTTTCTGGTTTCAAAGTTGATTTGGGTTCTGTCTTTTTCTTTTTCTTTGGCAAAGTTTCAATTGCAGATTCCAGGTTTAGTTCACTTAAAACGCCTAATAAAAAATATAATTGATATGGGCACAGGCCTGTATACATAATATAACTTGTGTCTTCAATTGTACCAACATTTAAGGAGAACATGGTGAAATTGAGTGAAAGAAACGAATTTGAACACGCGATTTAACGAAACAAAGAACTTAAATGGATTTTAGACTATTTACCTTTCAAATGGTCTGGAATTTCTATAATAAATGGCACAACATCATCTTTTTCCTTAATGTCACTAACAGTTAAATCGATATCCTTCACGGGCACAAGAGAAACTGGTATGTCTTCATCAGTAAATGCTGCAGTTTTGACATCTTTCACAGGTGAGAGATCATCATTGATACGTTTAGGCGGGAGAACAGGAGGTTTCACAATATTTATGGCATGGTTAGGAAATTGTGATGGACTGGAACTTGTGGTCTCGGCATGACCTTCATCTTCGTATCTATAAATATATAAATTACGTTTTTGAATGTAAAAAAAGCAAGTAAGCAATCTTGAGGACTGTCGACAGAAGTGGAAACAAAAACAAATGAACCTATCAAAAATGTTTCCTCACTTCCATAGGAAATGGAATTCAGCCCGATAATGTCGTTAATACTATGCTCAAAATATTTAATAAATAAATCGTTCAAAGGAATGTACCAATATTATCATGTGGTTACCTACAAATCTTCAATTAAGTTTGACATGTAGGTAATAACGTTATTGTATAAGTTCGACGTACCTATGATTATAATATCTTTGTGTCGTGGAGGTACGTCTTCTAAGTGCAGCTCTTGACGTACTGACAGGAGGGGTTGATGTTGATGTTGTTGGTACCGTAATGGGTTTTCTTTTATAATGTGGCTTTCGTTCTACAGGGTGAAACTTTGAAGTAGCTACAGTAGAGGTAGTAGTTGTGGAGGTTGTAGGAGTACCAGATGTAGATAATTGGTTAGTTTTTATTTGTTCATCACTTTTATATTTCTTTGTAGGTCTTACTGATTTCTTGGCTTCTTTAACTGAAATTATACATGATTAGAGGATGTAGAGAGCATCATTCACTTTTTGAACTAGTCTTGTCTCGTTGTACTGACCGGATTCTATAGTTTATATTTAAATAATATTCCGAGATTGAGTTTTGTGAAATGAAAATATTATTTAAAATCATAATATTGTATTTTTTTCCAAATCTAATGGAAAAATTCAAGGATAAAAATTGCTTTTTTTATTTCAGTCGCATCAACCATGCGGGTTATTAGCGACTCGTATTTCGTTCAGGTATAATAGTGGACGTAATATTTTTAATGCAGCTATCTAATCGCATATAACCTTCAAGTTATATTGCGGACTATGACGGTATCGTATCGAATTACAGTCGAACAAAAAGCCGACAACTTTAAGCTCGCACAATATCTATTACGTCAAGTATTCTTAACTAGAGAGTTCACTTTACAGTCAATTCCTAATAAAATTTTAAGGTTTTGAGGTAGATTATTGTTTTGTCTCTGTAGTTTGTACTTAGGGCAGTCAATTAGAAAATGTTCCACTGTTATGTCACATCTGCACAGATCACATTTAGGTGATTCCGTTTTTTCGAACAGGTGCTAATGGGTTAATCTGGTGTGGCCTATTCTTAGTCTTGTTAGTAAAACTTAGTGAAGGGTACAAATAGTTTTCAATACAACGTAGATTTTAAAAAATACTTTCATTTCAGAAAACTCAATGTCGAAAAAAAAGATATGATAAAATTTTACGCTTTTATAATGTAACAAAAAAATACCAGTGGTTAGTAATTTGCGACTGCTTGAAAATAACTGAAGTTTAAAAAAAAGTATTCAACATCTCTTTTAGAGTAATATCTCGGAAGAAAGACTCATTATAGTTCCATCACCTTCTAAATTTTAGTCAAAAACATTTTGCACACTGTTTAGTAGTGAACAATGGAAGCAGATACTTTCAAATTGTCAGTTGGTATTTCCCATAGAACCAACAATACGAGTTAGGAGTATATTCAGCTCCTCATGATTCACTCTGAACTAGGTGGCTCAATAATGGAAACGAGGTACCATTAAATCGAAAGCCGTATACATAGAACATTAATACCTTAGGTGCGGTAAGGTAAGATTTTGTAAGCTAGTTGGAGTTATAGCATTACATTTGAAATTTCCCGGGAAAAATAAGAATACAGCTCATATAAAAAAATTGGATTGATAGATTGCGCCACCTAGTTTCAAAACATTTTCAATCATTTCTTTAGGGTCGATTTTCTCAAAAGATTTTTTCCCAAACTACATGAAACTAATTATCATTATGTGAGCCGCCATGTACTTGTGCAATATTAAAAAAACCTTTGAAATTGTTTTAGTTTAGTTTGTTTTGAAGTAACGAAATTGTACAGTCAAAGACAAATGAAACGCACAACTAGTTTTGGGTGGAAGTCGTCGCTAACTTTCGTTGGCAACGCTGCGAATAACTTCAGTTCAGGTTAAAACGTCTGCTGTCTCCACCAAATGGATCTACGTTCTTTAGGTCATAATTGATGTACAACACAAAAATTTTCCAGACAATGCCAAACACTAACAGAATTGGAGGAAAACTAATGATACGCCTCTGTACAGAAATGCAAGAAATAACATTATTGAAAATGAGAGTTTGTGCGCATGGGGGCCGGCTCGCCATCACGTTTGGCGCTTGCGGTATATCTATTACTTTTAGCGGCGTTGCCAGGCTAACCATAAATCCCTGAGACTGATTAAATTTTTATGAATTTTGGTGTGTGCTTTGTGCGTTTTATTTGTCTTTGACTTCACCTAAATTTATAGCTTAACAAGTTCACGTACCTGAATTAAATTGAACTTTAGGGAAGTCATAATTGAATAAAACGTCATTATTTTCTTGATAACCCAAGGGATGGTGGTCAATTATTTGCGTAATCGGTGGTTTAGTATAAAGATCTTCTACATTATTTTCACTTGCAGTGTCGGGTGTAAATGGTAACACCATCATAATAGCTTTAGGATCTCTGAATTTTATATCATTATTGATCTTAACAAAATGCGATGGCTGAAAAGGCGAATTGTTAACCCTTTCGGTTTTTGTTAAATTCTCTATTAGATCTAAAATCTCTCCTCTTGTGAGTCGGGGCAGTTTTGGATTAGCACTTAACATGTCTTCAACTTCCTTAACTGTAACTTCAATCGACTTCTGCGATTCAACATTGTTTTTAAATGTCGCAGGATCTTCCAGTAAATGGTTCACGTCAGATGGTAGTATATTTTTTTGTATCCGACTGTTTTGCGGATAACAATAAATCGTTGTAAAAAGCAGCGTTGCTATGACTGTTTTAATTACCTGTAACAAAACAACTAATAAATTATGATTTCTTAAAATAGTGCATTGTGTAACCACACACTTTTCTCATAAGGAAATACAAAAACTAAACCAAAAAATGAATCAGGAATCCTGTGGATAGGACAAAATTATTTTAGGTGGAACATCTAGACCATTGGAAAAATGAGCACAAAATAGTTATTTATGTATTAAGAGCGAATAGTGATACATTATTGCTTGAGATTATTATTATTACTTGAAAGCAATAATGTCACGTTTTTGCTCGTAATACATACAACATTTTTTCTGCAATCACTCAACTGTAACTATTAAAAACAAATATAAAGTAGGATTCATAAAAACTTTTAAAATCTGTCAGTTTGAATATGTCAATTCAAATATATTTCAAACTTCTATCTATGCGCAAAGCTCAACATTCTAGAATAGTGGGCAGTTGCTAAGCAATTAGAAAATAACAGTGCGGTAATATTCTTACCGCACTGCTATAGCGTGCGGTAATGTTACAAATGGATTATTACAACAAAATGAAACAAAGTATGGTTTTAATTTACATATTGATGAAGTTGTTATAAAAGAAATAAAAGAAACATCTAATTTATAACGATATTCTTAAACACAAATTTATTGTCAATATTTACATTTACTGTACAGTTTGTACAAGCAATATAAATATTTCTTAAATAATTTTTTAAATGTAAATCAACGATCGAAGTAAAAATAGTTTGTATAATTTGTAGAAAAAGCAATTCCCAAACTCCAGTATTACCAGGCTCGTCACTATGCTCCTCGTCTGGTAATTATCACAGTAGTTTGGGAATATTATGCTTTTCCCACTAATTATACAATATACTATTGCAGTATCGGTTGTTATGGGCAACGAGCGTTTTGCCATTTTTTACGCTCGGCGAGCGTAAAGTAACTCTCCTCAAAAAACGTCAACTTTTCGTTGTCAATGGCAAGCGAAAAAGCCTACTTTTCAATGTGATTGTAGAAAAAATGTATTAAAGATAGGTCAGGTATTTGCATGCTTGCGAAGAGCGGCATCATATTGAATGGGGTTCGGCACGAATAATATTGATACAGCCCAATAATAAAAAACGAAAAATCGAAGAATAATGATGATATTAGGAGAATACGTGATTGTGAAGCAATTATTAATACGAGACCTGTAACCTATCATTCAGATAATATTAATGAACCAAAACCGTTAATATCAACAGCGATGTTATTAATGGAAGCAAAAAATTTAGTACCTGATGTAGACTGATATGGATTTTGGGAGGAGGTATAAATATCGACAAAATCTGCGAACCGATTTGCGTATTCCGAATGGAATATTTTAAGTCAAAATTTTAAGTCAACATTTTAAGTGAAAAATGAAAAGTTAAATTAGGTGAAATTGTTCTTGTCGGAAATGATAATCAAAAGCGCTTAGATTGGCCTTTAGCTAGAATCATTCAAACAATACCAGGTAAAGATGGTGAAATACGAGTCGTCAGATTAAAGACTACGAATAGAAAACTTATTCGACCAGTACAACGAATTTATCAATTATAAATTAATTCAACAATTGAACAGGAAACTATACAAGAAAAATGGAAGCAGTAGTATTATTTTTCTTTCTAATAAGTATTTGCGGTGATGATAAAAGTGAGTGACCATAATTATAAAAATAATATTTTCATTCTAAACAACACACTATATGTTTCAAGTAAAATGGAATGAATTAGGTATTATTATTGTTTGTATTATTTTATACAAATATATGCAATTAATTAAATGGTATGCAAAATACTATAGGTTAGTGGGTCTTGGTAATTTTTTAATAGCTTAACGTCTATTTAACCTCATTTTACTAGACGGTTGTACCTAATTAATATTAGTCAAATATTACTTATGTTCAATCCATAACATAACAGTACCATTAGTTAACACCAAGACTACAAATGTATGAAATAATAGGTAGTCGGAAGAAATTAGAAAATTCATGTGAAACGTCAAAGCAATCAAGTGACGGATGGAGAAAAACTTCAAAATGGTAGTGTTATGAATTTTTGGTGTTCATATGATTGGTTTTCCGGTAAGTATATTGTGTCACAGGGGCAGAAAATGAGCTTTAGCAGCTCAAGACTATTAGATGCACGACCAAGCGTAGCGAAGAGAGGGTAGCTGATAGTTATAAGTGCTGCTAAAGCGTCTCCTGCATGTGTGACACACAACTGTTTTTCGCCTACCGAATAAACAAAAAAATTTGACATTCACTGCCGTTGAATTAAAAAATTCACGTGAAACGACAAGTAATCAAGTGAAAAATGGTGAAAAAGTACAACACATTTTGCGTCCTTGGGCTGTTAAACAATACTTTCCTCTCTATTTTTGGTGTGCATATGATTTCTTTTCCGTTAAGGTAATCCCCGAACAACAGCAATAACAAAGAAAATATCAGTATCGATTTCGATGTTAGATAAAATATCAGAATACAAAAACCCTGGAAGCAAACCTTGCAAATCATTCGTTCTGTTATTTTCAAGGTCGTAGGAGCTTTGACCTCATGAAGTAGGGAAGAATGACAGTAACCTTCGAAGCGCGCGCTTGCTATTCGCACTTTTAATAGTTTTTTTTTTCGGGTGAAAATTCTGCTCTAAATGCGGGAAACTTTTTTATTAAAGCAATAAAAAAATTATTGAAAATGCCCATTCGCTCGATCTTCCTTCATTCATCTAGGTCATACTGTTAAAAAAAGTCATGTAGTTCCTACTATCAGACGTAATATTTTACTTCTCTTGTAGTATCACAAGTGTGATGACAAAAGAATAGTTCCAGCCTGGTGTCATGAAAAAATAACGTGTATTAGTTTTTATTATTAACAGTATTAATCAATATACCAATAATTTAGGTCCAGAAAAAATAGTAATATTCCAAAAATGTAAACAATAATTAAAAGTTTATTTTCTTGTTTATTTTTTAATATTACGATACAATGCAACGTTACTCAACAATTAACCAGTAAATACTTTCTCTTTCTACAATAGAAGACAAGGTCAGAATATTAAATTACTATAAACATTTCCAATTGTCTTTTAATTTTCAAAAATCATTAACTTAGCAAACTAGTCTACAAATCTAATATTACAGAAAGTTTTGTATTCAATCACATAACATTAAAAAAAATTTGATTTGAAAGAAAAAATATACCACAGGTACCTATTAAGATAATTGTAGTGCATATATATCAAAATATAGTGTAGTAAAGAATCGACTAGATATGTCATTTCGGACTTCAGGTACTGCCAACCAGGTAAGGAGGCGTCCATTAAATACGTAAGACATTTTTAAGTATTTTTAACCCCCCCCCCTCCTCCTTGGTGAGACGTAGTAAAATTTTTCTCGAAACCTCCCCCCCACCATCAATCTTACGTGTGATTTTTCAATATCTTTGTGTGTTTCGACTTCAAATGCCTTGGATTTATTTTAAAAAAACAATTTGCTCAATTACTTTCATTCAAGACCAGCAAAGACTAGTATTGGGAAATATTACAGTAATCTTGGGTCAGACTTTATCCAAGACACATTTTTTACTTCAATTCAACTGAACCTTTATTCAATTCCACATCGTTTTCTGTTAGAAAAGAACTACGTGATATTTGTCAAGACTTAGGGAGAGTCGGCTGGATCTCCTACCTGAATACTTCCGCGCGTAAGATAGAAATAAGAATAAATCGAAAGTTAAATCAATTCTGAACCCAGAAAGAAAAA
Source organism: Galerucella calmariensis (assembly GCA_910591675.1). NCBI lineage: Eukaryota > Metazoa > Arthropoda > Insecta > Coleoptera > Chrysomelidae > Galerucella > Galerucella calmariensis. The sequence goes on from CAJUYG010001025.1 coordinate 89,092, forward strand.
GGCCAACACAAGTTGGTTAACTTGGGGTAGATCGTGAAACAAAACATTTTCTCCGTTCATAACTGAACTGAACAGTGCCAGTTCTTTTTGTAACCGCATTTGCATCTTAAAAATTTCGAGTTTGCGTTTGAGTTATACTGTACCTATCACATGACACAATTGTGTTGATGTATTAAAACAGTGTCCGTGTCATTAAATCAAGACAAGAAAATTCACACTACTCATGACTAAAGATCCGCGAACCAACTGGTATTTCCTTGAAGATTATGAGCTGCGCTCGGTGTTTGGTTTGTTCACGTGATCTCATATTAATCCGAGCAAATTTGTATTAACAAACGGCCCGATCAACCATAGATATAAACTAACTTCTAGTTTATTACCGGTAATTTTCGCCAAAGACATGGAGAAGGGACAAATAAAAACTAAATGACTGTTTGAAAAACACAAGAGGTTATAAAGAAGAACACCACGAAATTTATCTAGTTTCTACAACATAACCTCACAGCATCACGGCACGGATTTATCTTCTCGGCAATCAAAATATTCCTAACATGAAACAAAACTAGTAGGTGTTAGCAATAATTATACATGGACATTACTAATAAATATCCAAAAATTAATAACCCAAAATTCGATTCCCTATTTAACTATCTCTTCACTAATTACCAATTCTACGTTTACTTAAAATGTCATTATGAAATTATCTTACTTCCAAATTAAGAACAGTTTATAGCAAATTGGAAATAAAGAAACTTTGCATGAGACTGGAATTTCCAAATCCAAATATAAGTTTATAAGAAAAATGCGATATCCAACATTAAAATAAAATTAATTCAACTATTTTTCTTCAAGATTAATAAATCTGACTTTCACTCTTTAATGTCCCTAGTGCTCAATTTATGCCAGAAATTCATTGGAAATACACATTTTCATAAAAAAATCATGTCTGAGAAAAATGATCTATAATTAATTGGGGGGGCTTCGTTGAGGAAAGTTAAAACTCGCCATATATTTTTAAGCCAGTATTATTTTTTTGTTTTTCTATTATGAAAATCCTATTATTTTCGAAAATTTTTATCCAGTGTAGCTCAGACAAAATTATTGGGAAGAATTTTTTAGCCTGTGTCATAATAAGCTCGTTTACTAAAATTTTTAAATATTTTTTAACTGTCGTAAAACAAAGTACTAAGGATAAAAATATGATTATGAAAATTTCATGTCAACAGAATATGTCGTTCTCCTAATACAACCAATTAAACAAACATACCGTAGTGGGGCGAAAACTATGACTGTGACGTCACCGCATATGAAAGCAAACATTACGCTTCTGACTGTAACGTGCCTCGCGTAGAATTTATTTATTTTGAATTACTCACAAAATTTTGTGTGAATAAAATAAAATGCGTGGACCCAATTTTGAAAAAGCAGACTCATTAAATCTTCCAGAAGTGGACTTGCTAATGATTAAGTATGGAGTTTTTTAATCAAAAACACGAGTTTATTAAACTATAATTTCATACTATGTGACACATCGTTTTTGGCTGCTTTCGGGCCAGAATGATTGAAAATGTCAATACTTTCATAAATACATGCTCTCTCAAATGATATACAAGGTGATTCCAGATTTTTTATTGTATTCCTTGTGTGGTGGAGAAAGTTGCGGAGATAGGTAACTCAGAAAAAATTTTTTAACTGCATACTGCCCAATTAAAGGAGCTTCTCCAAATGCTACTATGATGAATGTGAAGTGGAAATTAAATCGCCAATGTTGAAAAGAACAAGAAAAACTTATTTTGATGAAGCAGGTAATATTAGTTCCAAATGTTTACATCAGAAACAAATGCACATGCACCTCACTGGTAAAAAAAAGCGATATTTGTTAGAGCTGATCAGGACTTTGAATCAAATGAGATCATTTCTTTTAAAACACATAATATACGCCAGTTTTGTTGATGATCTACTGAAAAAGATTACCTGTTTTTTGGAAAAAAGCAGTATTTCATAAAATTCAATTTGTAAAGAACTGACCCATTATTTTATTTAATAACTTTGAACATTAATAACACCACAAGCTATAGGAACAATATTATCTACGTATTTAAAAAAATTTGATTACCTAATACAAGCGTGTGATTTTCAATAACCCTCTGAATATGATTCACAACGTATTTTATAAGTTAATTTATAGCGATTCTGATTGAAGAAAAATGAAAGAATAAAAATACACAAACAAAGTATGGTGACTTATCAGTGAATGCTTTGAGTCTTTTTATGCTTTTCTGCCATTGCTTCCGTTTTTTTTCATCCACATTAATAGAAATAGATGTTTTAATCGTAGTACGTTTACATTCTGGAAACGCACAATATTTAGAGCTTTTCTGGTTCTGGTCCATTGTGTCGAATAGTTTTAATTATTTCTAAACGTTTTTATTTCACAAACACAACACTGTTTAGAGTTTGCTAAAACGTATAATAATAGGCATATAAGCAAGCAAAATAATGTTACTAGCTAAGTAGTCATCTAACCGAAAACCGATCGGCGCGGTATCCGCTCTCTGGGAGAGATTTCATATGGGATGACGTCACGCCTGAAATTCGGAGAGGAGCGCTGTTTGATGTTTATAATTTTTTTCAGGCGAATTAGGAGTCTCGCTGACATCTAATTTTTTGCACAGAGCCTCAAAATGATATGCTCTTCCTAATGGTGAAATGAAAAAAAATATGTAAATGAGCCCATTAGGCTTGCCAGACGTCCCGGTTTTCTGACAACATCCCGGTGTCTCGACCGGATCGCTTAATATCCCGGCAAAAATTAAATTCAATCGCCATTGGTGAGTTTAAGGAGAATCACATAGCAGCCACCAATCTGATGAAGATTGCTGAGTATGCCCTCTGTTTATCTGGGACATCAGCGACGGTTGAGAGAGTTTTTCCTTTGATGATAGATGTATGGTAAAGGAATCTATGGTTAAAGACTTGATGACATTTAAAATTGGTATCGGATTAGCTCGTGATTTTTACAAGATTAGAACAAAAAAAGTATTTCTCTAAAAGGTCCTAGCCAACGAAAAGTAGGTACTTGTAAATATTGTACAAATTCTTATTCCTTATTCAAAGTGTTTAACATGTTAAATTATGTTTGAATTTGTGTGATTGTGACCGTGACATTCGTATTAAATAAATTTCTATGCTTAAGTAGCCGGTTCTGGTCCTTTAAAGGGTGTTTCAACCCCTTTTGCCTTGTTCAGTGAGTCTTGCCAGGCATTTCCATACAATTTTATAACTGGTTAGGCAAGAGCAAGTGTTATAATGTCTGCCATGATGATAATCCTTTGTTTTTTATATATTTTTTTCAACATTTAACCCTTTTGTCACTTATTTGTTTTACCCAAAAAAATATGCGGTGAAAGTTGAATACCCTATTGTCGGCGACCTTTCGTAGATCCATATATTTTTGACTTTACTACATTGTAATACTTCTTATGCATTTCGGGAAAAAACACAGTAATTTAAAGTAGTATTGTTTATGTTCAATCTATTAAAAATCTCTTCATTCTGGAAAATCAAGTAATATGCGTTTTTTCAACGCGATTAAGTCATATGAAATTGAAAAAAAAATGAAACTTTTAGCAATAGAAACCATTCTATTGAAGATTTTGAATACTGATAATATTACAGTGCATTGACCTGCTTATGGATAATATTAAAAACTTTCGAATTTTTGGTCGATTTCGCAAGGTACGACGGATATACTTATTATGACTTTCATTTGAATTTGAGTAGGTATATTTGAATAAAATAATAATACAAATGGAAAATTCAAAAAAAAGTTTATTTTTATGAAAATTTTTTGATAATTCCAAAAACCAATCAAATTTCCTCATTTTATATCATATGAGCAATCTCTGCCAATCATGTCAACATTACACTGAAAACAGACCATGGG
>CAJUYG010001025.1:98037-128558 GCA_910591675.1 Galerucella calmariensis
ATTGGCAGACTGTCAAAATAGCTTCTTACATGTTATAAACAATATTTTTACAAAGTTTTATCTACAGCGAAATTAGACAAAATTTTTTTAAATTAGCAAGTTTTGCAAAATTCCTGTCGCTTGTTGTTGTACAGGTGCGCCGGCAGACTTGCACCATTAATGTATGTACATAGTGAACATTGGAAGGCCAAAGTATGAAGTCTAGCGAAATGAGTCATGTTTGACTGTCACGGCCTCTCGGACTATATCGGTTCAAGACTTTAAGTAATCCCGCTGAAGGATTACGTTTTAATTACGAGGAAAGAAAAAACTATAGTTCTATAGAAAGATCCCAAAATCGTATTGTCATGGAACAGCTTAACAATATTATAATCAACATCAGTTTTTTATGTTCGCGAGTTCGCTTAAACAACAACCATGGATGAAAGATTGGCGTGAAAGCAATAAGAATGTAAAGGTGGTTAATGGAAATGTATTATTAGTCTATACGATAGGAAAATCAGATGTTTATTCTCCCAACTCGCTGTGGGCCAAGATTTCGATTATTCCCATGTTGAAACTTGCTTTAAAAGTTTATGACAACATTGACATTTCAATGTAAGTTATTATAAATCGTACACCATATTGAAGAAGAAGTAAGTAAATTTTAGTTGAAGGCAGATGATCATAAATTGTTGCTTGAAGTTTGTATTAATATTTGGTATTTTTGTCGCCTGTGGGTAAACGTGACGAGCTTGTTAAGCTGACTGTGGATGATTTTGAAAGCACCAGTACGTTGAGATATCCGAAAAACAAAAACAACAGGGTATTTGTGATTCTTAAAGAAGGACTTCCTTTTGATGCCTATCAAATTTGGAAAATAGGCGTTTCTTCATTAGTTATAGGAACGGTAAATGTTTTAAAAAACCATGTGAGCATTCATACTATTGAAGCTGTTCAAAATAAAATTGCAGCAACTTCGATGCACTTTTTCAGTCTTTCCGAAAACGATCTCCTAACATTCTGCAGCATCTCATGATATTATGGTAAGAAATCAATCTTCAAAAAATTGCATATATCAGATATCTTGTGAATGCCACAAATTCTATTTAGGTGAAACAACAAGACCATTGAAAGTCCGAATAAGTGAACATAAAAAATATATCAAAGATAGGGAGTTCTTTAAGTCAGGTATTTGTAAACATGCTTGGGAAGAGGGGCATAAAATTCAATGGGATTCGACAAAAATAATATTGAAAGAGCCCATGCAATAATAAAAGACGAAAAATCAAAAAAAATGCTTTAATACAACTAAATGCAGATAAATGTGTAGCTGGTATTTCAGCCGAATGTAGTCAAATTTGGTTACCAATGTTAGAAAGAGAAATTTCCAATAATCAATTACCTGCGTTATCAGGATAGCATCATAAGTTTTTATCCAGGTTTTCTTATGATTTATCATTGGAATAGTTGTTAATCGATACACACTTCAATACACAAAATCACCAAACTGAGTTATACATATTTTGAAAACAAAAATAATCATACACAAAAAAGTAACAACAAACGCGTTTTATTAAAAACACTTCCAAAATAAGCGAAAAAAGCGCTATCCCAATAAAAACCGTTCCTGGAACGTGCACTTCACTGGATTCCATTTCTAGTAGACTATCATATCGTTAGAATGTCATAAAATGAAATATTCTATTTCACATTTCATCAGAGATGTGATCTACTATGAATGGACCTTATTAAAATTTGACAACAAAGTTTTGTAGTCTTAAACTTCAAAATATTATTGATTGTCTAGTTGTCATATTTTTTTTCGTTGTGTCAGATAGGGACCAAAAAAATTTTTTATTACCAGTTAATCTTGATAACGGTAGCTGGAACGCTACCGAAACGTCGAAATAAAAAATAAAACATTTTTGTGGTTTGATTTCCAAAAAATAAGAGAAAAAATAATAAGCAATGCCACAAGGAACTTACAGAAGGTAATGTAGAGATTAGTGGTGATATAGAAGCCAAAATAATATTAAAATGTAGATTAATTAGTGTCCCAAGTGATTTTTGTATCGCATTTTAATCACGCCGTAAGAAAATAATGCCACACACGGCATCCTTCTGTTCTGTTGGAGAAATAAAAAATTTCATCCAAAGTAACTATTTCTTATGCTTAATGATTAATCAGTAAACACCTTAATTGTGGATACTTGGAACTGTTGTTATTCTCTATTTGTCTCTACTCTATTTGTTTATGATTTTTTAATTGATATTATATATTTTTTTAATCCAAAAATTCGTATTTCAGGGTTTTGAGTTCAATATTCAATTTTTTTTTAAATCGAATTCATTTTCAAGTATTTGATTAAACATTACAAACTTCAACTTTATAAATTGATTATTATTATTCTTAGTATTTTCTCTTTTTAAATAATTGATTTATGTACCAAACATTTAATTAAAATTTCTCACTACTATAAAAATTTAAATTTCCATTTTACTCTGGTGTAAACTCTATATGATAAATTTCGATGCTACTCCGGTCTCCAAATAATTTCTATTACCATTATTTTCAAATGTTTTTCCTATAATTAGTTCAAATTTTCTGGTTATTTAAATAATTGGAATTTTACTTTCCTGTTCTGAATACTATCAATTCGTCAAATTCGCCAAATACATCCTTATTTGTATAAATCTTTGTCTCAAATTTTTATGTGTTTCGCATTATATTTTCCAGTTAAATAAGTTTTCAAGTTCATTGGGCTATTTTAATTTTTTTCTCCTGTCAAAAAAAGTATCCCTCAATTTAATAATAAAATTACTATCACTACCCACATTCATTTTCTATCTATTCCCTCTGATAGCTGTTTTATTAAATATGTTCTTTTAAAATGATTCATTAATCTTTTAAATTGACAATAATTATAAACATAAAGGACGAATTTTCTTACATATCAAATTTCATAAAACTATACAATATATTAAAATCGAGTACTTACCTTCACCTCCATATTTTTACATAAAATTTCTGTTTATTTTAACAAACTACTATTAAGAACTCATTCAATGTCCGTAATTAATGAAGTGAGTTCTGTACACAAAAAATAACAGTGTACCGCACCGTCGAGAAACTAATCAGAAAACGTTCACTACTACCGTCATATCCTCTTGCTTGACCTGAAAACTGAAGACTGATATCAATACCAAGAAAGGAGGAAGAAATTTCTTGTTTCTTACATTTCCACCTCCATCGTGTTGATTATTATTATTATTTTTATTACATGAATACCTATAATTCCCAATTTCATGACTTTGGGAATAAAGACATTCGGCTTAATTATCATAATTAGTCTGATCAAGTTCAAATGTATGTTAACTGAATTGAAATTTAATAGTTATTTTCCGTTATATTAATGCGTACACAAAATCATTAATAATTAATGACCCCTATTGATAAACGATATTCTATTGTTAAACGATTTTGGTATAGGCAACAAAACATACAATAATATTAACTAAATAGGCGTAAAACTTACCAGTATACTGACTAGTATAGTTCTAATTTTTAACTTACCTATCGTTTTTATTTATTATTCAATGTCATTAATTATCAACCTATGAAACGAATGAATATTCTTAGTTCTTAAATATTGGTATATCTTGCATATATATAGTTACTAACCCCGTTCAATGTCCTTCTTGGCATATATCCAGGGAAGTGGTTGTTGCCTCTTAGTGAACGGTCATTGTTTTTTGATTTTCAACGACTCTGTAATGCGTTATAACTATTACCTTTGACTTACGAAATATCAATAGGAATCAGCTGAGAATAAATACAGGGTATCTTAAGGTTATGCCACAGTGAAAATCCACCTGCATAGCGAGGATCTCAGCTGTACGGAGATCGAGACCGTAGCCAGGGACGTATTTAGGGGGGGGGGTGGGGGGTTCAAACCCCTCCCCATAGAAAATACAATGAAGATACAATAATTTTTTATTAGCATACTGCCACAATATGAGTATTCATCGGGATGTGGCAATAGAAATAGATTCCTCAACAATTATGAATAATTTAGCTGAAGAGGTTGAATTTACTTTTGTGAGATTGATTTTTCGTTTTAATAAAAGCTTCAATTTTCAATCATCTATCACTTTTTGAAATAGGTGCTCCCAAATTAATATACAGGTAACATTTCGGCTGGTATGGAAATGCGGCGAAGAACTTAGAAGACTGACGACTCGGAACAGTGTAACACTGGAGTGGGTCCCAGGTCACAAAGGAATCGCTGGCAATGGAAAAGCTAAAAAACTTGCAAGAGCAGGATCTGTTAAGTTACCGTAGTAATATATAACTGTCAAAAAAATATAATAAAGAATAGAGACATAATGAATTGAATGTCATATAAAAAGAAATAGTATTTTCATTCATTTTCATAAGAATTATACAGTCCATCAAACATCGAAGTTATCTCATTCCATAATCAACATAAAATATGGTCCAGACGATCCGGATATAAACCAGATTTCAAGAACTCCACATCGGTGAAACCGGAGACATAAAGCCGGTGAGTCTGTTCCAATTCATCACAATAGAGCATATAGAATCAAATAAGGCAGGTTTTTGGTCTGTATCGTACAGTGTACATAACAATAGTTAGGTTGTCCTATTATTTTCTTTCAAGTCACATAAATACAAGCTAAAAAGGCAAATCATGCCCACCGCCGAAGAAAAGGCGGATGAAATAAAACAACTAAAACATAGTCGGGGAGTTTTAAAAGCACAGTTAACAAAATTTCAGTCTTTTCTGGGGCAAACAGAGAATTTACATAAAATTTCACAAATTCAGACAAGATTAACTAGAATTCAAAATTATTTTGAACAGTATGAAAATATACAAAGTAGGTTAGAGTTTCTAGAACCAACAGAAGCCGAGAACCGTGAAGATCAAGAAAATAGCTTTTACGATGCAATATCGAAAGCATCAGACATGTTACATTCACATAACTCTCAGAGCCAACAAGCCCATCAATCGCAAAGTCAAATTACTAATACCATGTCAAATTTAAAATTGCCACCGATAACTCTTCCAGTTTTCTCAGGTGACTAACAGACTTGGCCTAGTTTTTATGATCAATTTTCTCAGCTTGTGCACAACAACAACACGTTGACAAATATACAAAAAATTTTTCATTTAAAATCTTGCCTCAAAAATGAAGGATCAAAATTAATCCAAAATTTAGATGTCAATGACATAAACTATGAAATAGCATGGAACATCTTAATTGAAAGATTTCAAAATAAAAGAATGATAATGAATACGCATATAGAGGCCATTATGGAGTATCCAAAAATCACACGTTCATCACCTATAGCATTAAGACAGTTCATGGATATAGTTTATTTGCATGTCAGTGCTTTAGAAAAATTAGGTTTGTCCGTTAACGCTTGGGAACCTGTATTATTGTGCCTCATAACTTCAAAATTAGATCAAGCTACAAATCTTGAATGGCAGGATACATTAGAACCAACTGATTTACCCACTTACACAGACATGAAAAAATTCTTTTTGAAAAAATGTACCTCATTCGAAACAGTTTACAAGAAAATATCTCAAACTCAATCAAATAGCATTCACAATATTCAAAAACATAAATCAAGCTCAGAACAATTTGTAAAATCACCTAATCAATTCCAAAACTATCAGGTTACAAATATAACAAAAACTTCTTCACATTTCTTATGCTATTATTGCAATAACAACAACCATTTATTATACACATGTGAACAATTCAATACATTAGATACTCAAGAAAAATATGCACATCTCAAAAGACTCAAAGTATGTACTAATTGTCTAAAACAAGGACATAACCATGTAAACTGCAAATCAATGAATACTTGTAAAATATGCAAGGCAAAACACAATACAATTCTACATAGCTCAAACACAACTAAACATATTAACAAAAATAACACAAACGCACAAACATCAAATACAACAACCTTTCAGAATCATAATAGTACATCCATGCCAGTGTATTCAGAAGCGACCGCGATAGTTGATCAGTACAATAACTTGATCACAGACGAGTCACAACCCCAATTCTCAGGTACGAATTCGGGTAGTGGACAGAACACCACAGTCATGGTATCTCAAGCTCCTGTGCGAGCGGCAGATACAAACAAATTAGTTCTACTTTCAACTGCTGAAATATTAATATATGACAATGAGGGTATGTCCCATAATTGCAGAGCACTCTTAGATTCAGGGAGTCAAACAAATTTAATAACTGCAGAATTATGCAATAAGTTGAAATTACAAAAACAAAAGATAAATGCAACGATCACAGGAGTCACACAAAATGTTTTGAACATTTGTGAAAAAACAGAAACAAAAATTGAATCACGTTTAGGTTTGTTTGAGACGAAATTGTCATGTCTAATAGTAGATAGCATAACAAATAATATTCCACCTAACACATTTGATTGTAAACAAGTTCAGTTTCCGCAAAATTTTAAATTTAACAATCTAGCAGATCAACAATTCTACAAAGCTAGGCAAATAGATTTACTTATATCTGCAGATATTCTCTACCAACTCATTGGAACAAAAAAGATAAAATTGAACGGAAATATTCTGCTACAAGAGACCGTTTTTGGTTGGCTGATAACAGGTTCAGTCAGTATAAACAACTTTTCAAATGCATTTTCTTGTAATTTAGCTAGAAATATATCTGATATGTTTAGATGAAACATTAACCAAATTCTGGGAAACGGAGGAAATACCGCAAGAGGTTATCCTAAGTCCAGATTCACAAAAATGTGAGGAATATTTTCAATTAACCACCACTCGTAACAACACAGGGCGATTTGTTGTAAGCCTACCATTTTCAAAAAACCCAAACAATTTCGGAGACATTCTCGCTCATTCATTAAAACGGTTCCATTATTTAGAAAAAAGACTAGACAGAAGTCCAGAATTAAAAAGGGATTATCGTAATTTTATGAATGAGTATGAAAGTTTAGGTCATATGACAAAATTAGGCAATTTGGATCAGTTTACAAAATCTATGTTGCAACCTTATTTCATTTTACCGCATCACCCAGTATTCAAGCAAAATAGCACCACTACAAGATGTAGAGTGGTCTTTGACGCATCGGCCAAGGCTGACAATGGCGTGTCATTAAACGAAACACTTTTAGTCGGTCCACAAATTCAAGAAGAATTATTTTACATAGTATTAAACCTACGGCTTTTTTCATATGTTATTAGTGCCGACATAGAAAAAATGTTTAGACAAATTTTAATACACCCAGAACAACGAAAATTTCATATGGCGCTCAGATTTACAAAATGACATACACATTTACCAATTAAACACGGTCACTTATGGCACTGCCAGTGCATCTTATCTTGCCACAAAGGTTTTGCAGCAATTGTCATATGAATTTAACAATAAATTTCCCAAAACTTGTGAAATAATCCGTAAACATTTTTATATGGATGACCTTTTACTTAGTGTAAACTCAATTAATGAAGCAATACAAATTTATCAAGAATTAAATATCATTCTGGGCATCGCAGGTCTGAATTTACGAAAATGGTGTTCTAATAACAATGAGATTTTGAACTCTATTTCGACTGATCAGATTAACATCAAAAACCATATAGAATTACATGACAAACATTTAAAAACACTAGGGTTGGCATGGGATGCAAAAACAGATACGCTAAGTTTTTCAATAGATATAAACTCATATGTATTGACCACCACAATACTAACAAAGAGAACAGTTTTAGCCACATTAGGAAGGGTATTTGATCCCTTGGGACTCGTAGGTCCAGTAGTAGTGCGGGGAAAAATATGTATGCAACGCTTATGGCAGCAACAGCTAGCTTGGTACGAACCGCTACCCGAACATTTGCAAACTGTTTGGCGTGAGTATTTATTAGATTTAAGTTCCATGAACACTATCAAAATAAACAGGCAAGTTTTATGTAAAGACCCTGAAACGATAGAATTAGCAGGTTTCAGTGACAGTTCTGAACAAGCATACGGGGCTTGCTGTTATTTGATATCAAAACCAAGAGAAGGTACAGCTATTTCCTATTTATTATGCGCGAAGTCCAAAGTCGCACCAAAGAAAAAACACACATTACCGCGCTTAGAACTCTTGGCAGCAGTGCTATTAGCACGTCTTGTTTCTAACATAAGAGAACATTTAAATTTAACAATTTCAAAGGTTACATATTTTTGTGATTCAAGTATTGTCTTGTCATGGCTAAAGGTTCACCCTAGTCGATTAAAAACATTTGTGGGAAATCGTGTCGCAAGAATTTTAGAGTCAACAAACATTAACGATTGGAAATATGTTCCATCGGCAAAAAACGCGGCTGATGTAATTTCTCGCGGCATAAGTGCAACAAACCTTTCAAATTCATATATTTGGTGGATCGGCCCAGATTTTCTTACTGATCAAGCAGTAAATTATATAGATATATCATTTTTTGAGGAAAGGCTAGAATTCGAATGTCTACCTGAAATAAAAAAGTCAGAATTGTCGTTACTAGCAGTTAAGCCTGTGAACTCAGATATTTTTCAAAGGTTTTCAACTTTGAACCGATTGCAACGCACAGTAGCGTATTGTTTGAGATTCAAAGACCTTTCTCTACGAAGAAAGCGTTTTCCCAATTATTTAACAATCCCTGAACTAGACAAGTCATTAAACATTTTAATAAAGATAGCACAAGCAGAAACATTCAGTGAAGAAATACATTGTCTAAGGGACAACAAAGCGATTAGTTCTAGCAGCAAAATTTTAAAATTAAATCCCTTCATTGATAACTCAGGGATACTTAGAGTGGGAGGACGATTCAGAAATTCAGATCTGATGTTCGAAAACAAATTTCCAATCATCTTGCCAAAATCTCATAAACTCACAGATCTTATCATTAAACACGAGCATCATAAAAATCTACACGTGGGTATTCAAAATTTACTTTCCATTTTACGGCTACGTTTTTGGCCAGTAGATGGAAAAAGAGCAATAAAACGTACGTTGCGTAACTTGCTTTAAAGTTAAACCAAAACCATCTAAGTTTATAATGGGGGATTTACCGAGAGCAAGAACAACCCCAACGCGTCCTTTCTTTAAATGCGGCGTTGATTATGCTGGTCTAGTTTTGATCAAGCACGGACCTATTCGCAAACCAGTATTAATGAAGGCATACATCTGTATTTTTGTATGTTTGTCAACGCGCGCTGTGCTCATAGATTTGGCAAAGGATCTTTCTACCGAAGCCTTTTTAAATGTACTTAAAAGATTTATTTCACGTAGAGGAAAACCCTGTGAGATATATTCAGATAATGGCTCCAGCTTCATTGGTGCTAACAATTATTTTCTTGAGCTTCACGAGCTTCTTAACAATCAAGCGTATAAAAATACAATTCAAAATTTTCTAAGTATTGAACATATTCAATTTAAATTTATACCAGCAAGTTCACCCCATCAGGGAGGTATATGGGAGGCAGCAGTAAAATCTGCGAAATTTCATCTTCGAAGAATCTTAGGAAATTCCTCACTCAGATTTGAACAAATGTACACGGTACTGGTACAGATTGAAGCTTGCTTGAATTCTAGACCTCTATCACCAATATCCCAGGATCCGAACGATTTAATCCCTCTGACACCTGGTCATTTCCTAGTGGGAGACTCATTGTTGGCATTACCGGAAGTAGACGTCATGGCCATGCCGGACAGCAGGCTAAGTCATTACCAGAGGTTAACCAAATTAACTCAACATTTCTGGACAAGGTGGTCACGAGAGTACTTAAGCGAACTGCAGCTACGTAGTAAATGGACTCAACAGCCAAGTGAGCAGCCAACAGTAGGCAGACTCGTGGTCATTGTTGAAGATCACATACAGCCATTACATTGGATCATGGGTAGAATTGTAGCGTTACATCCTGGACGTGACGGTGTGACGCGTGTGGTATCAGTGCGCGTAGCCAATGGGAATACCTTGAAAAGGGCGTTGACAAAGATCTGTTTTCTACCTATTGACTGACACTGATGAGTTTATTTTATTTATAATATTATTCATAGGACTTTTGTTGTTATACTTAATAATTGAAAGCGATACTTTCAAGGCGGGCAGTCTATGTTAAGTTACCGTAGTAATATATAACTGTCAAAAAAATATAATAAAAAATAGAGACATAATGAATTGAATGTCATATAAAAAGAAATAGTATTTTCATTCATTTTCATAAGAATTATACAGTCCATCAAACATCGAAGTTATCTCATTCCATAATCAACAGGATCGTCAACACTGATGAACGGATCCGAACCATCTGTGGGCATCCCCAGTTGCTACACTAGGTCATGGTTAAAAGGGTGAGTAAAAGAACAATCCATAAAACTCTGGAAGAATATGCCCAGGCAAACACATGGGAAGGAATTTATAAAAGAACCATCAGAAAAAGTAGCAAAAGAACTGCTCTCAATGAAGGAACAAACTATCATAAGCATAACCATAACGGGGCTTCTTACGGGACACTTTCCCACAAAGGAGCACCTGAGCAAAATAGGGCTGTATAACGGAGACCTCACATGCAGGAGATGCAAAAAGGACACTGAAACAGCTCTGCACATATTATGCAACTGTGAGACGTTGGACCACAGGAGGCAAAAACTAAATGGAAGACCCCAAATGACTCCAGAAGACTTCTACAACCAACCAGTAAAGAACCTGTACAGGGAACGGATTGGCTGAATATGCTGTAGTCGGAATGTTAGAAGAATCCACAATAAGCCCAAGAGGCTTAGGTGGTGCCGGCGAAGGAACGGCTCCTTTAAAAAATATATATACATGATTATAAGCATTTCAGCAGAAGGGGGCCAAACGAGAAACGATGTTTAAAAATACTTTTAGATGTAGCCAAGTCAAACAAATAATTAAAAAAAGAACTTAACATTATTTCTTGAACTTGAAAAATTGCTTTAGGTCGTGGCACTCGATTTTTTTGCCTTAGGCGGCGCCTCAATAAAGCTTTCCCCTTCTAAACCTATTAGATGAAAAAAACCTAAACCCTCCCCATGTAAAAGCTATAGCTACGTGACTGACCATAGCCCATATCTTAGATATTTCAAGCGCTACACTCGAGGCAAACAATTTCCGGAGAGGACAGAGTGTAACCTAAAACATATGGTAACATCCAAATGGACGTAAATCGCCTTCTCTAAGGTACCGGGATAACTATACGTGCGTGAACTAAGAGTGGAAGTAGAATAGGTACAATAAGCCAACAGGGTGCAAAGCTCTCTGCATGAAGACGGCTTACAAAAAAGAAAAAATAAGATTGTTTATTTCTCAGCTACTGCGTTATAGTTAAACCCATATTTAATTACTTTTTTATTCTTGTTACTTCTTACTTAATATGGTACCTATCCGCACAAAAATATTCTAGGAACAGAAAAGTGAACAAATACACTTAATTTAATTTTCATAAAGCATTTACAAACTTTCTAGAAATAATCGATTATCAACAAAATTTACTTCTATAAAAACCAAAAATCTCGTTATCAATTTCATCCAAACCAGTAACGGCAACACTTCTCATAAATTCCTTAAATTCTAAAGAATCTGTTTCAATAAAATATTTTTCAATACCATTCGGAGGGTCGATGTCCTTTTCAGCTGGTTCTGTTTCATACGTGTAGGTTTTCATCATTTTTTCATCTTCCTTAACAGCTTTTTCTGACATTTCGTCTACACTTTTTGTAGTAATCATGGAAGAAATTGATTTTTCGTTTGCCGTTGGAACCTCAGAAAATATTTTATTATCAGTTGCACACTCTTTGGTAGCAGCTAAATGGTTCGATGATGTTGTAGAAATTGATGGAAGTGAAGTAGAATCTGAATGAAATTTTTTGCAGCAATGTATACATTCTGTACTAGGATGAGTTGATATTGTATTTGGGTTTTCATTAAAATATTTTTTATCATCATTGGGATTATAGCAACAATGTATGCTTAGAAAGTCATCCAAATTTTCAAACGAAAAGTTTTCCAATAACTTAGAATCCAATATTCTAATATTCTTGCTTTCTTCTGTACGTTGGTGATTACCAAAGCAACTATCATTAACATATTTATATTCGCCTTTGATCAATTTTTGATCATCACACTGAGGACGATTGTTACTATCTTTAATATACTCTTGCATCCAAATTTTGAACGCATGTTTGGTTTTTACTTCCTCTCCCTTAAGGCCGCACTGCAAATGAACAGTTTCACTTTGGATACCCTTAATTTCCAGTAAAGTCTTTTTATATATTTCTTGATGCTTTTCTAGTTCCGGAATCAATCGATTTCTTTCTATCCAACTTAACGGTGTACCAAGCTGTTGTTTTATAAGATTTATTTGTTCTTGGCATATTTTTATAGTTTCAACGCATAGTTGCGCTTGACTAAATTGTTTTTCTAGACCTTTTTTAAAAAAGATCAAATCCTTGGATACTTCTGGTTGAGACATGAATATTTCGTATAATATTTTCTCTTCGTCAATACTTGAATGTGGCATATTATTCTTTGAAGAAGGAGTACACGATACAGAAGTACTTTGTTCCTCAAAAGTATTCAATAATGAAACAGGTTTTTCCGGAATCTTATCTATGATATTTTTCAGCTGAACTGTAACGTAATTAAGGAAAATTTATTCATCTAAGATAAAATTGAAATGCAAAACATACATAGAAATTGTAGTGTCTCGTGTTTTTCAAGCTTATTAGGCCAACCAATAGAGTATGCAAAAATAGTAATTTTCGACAAAAATCCTAGTAGAAAACTAATGTTCCATCATATAATAGTATATTAAGTACTATGTGTCCAAAACGTTACTTTAGTCACAAGTTTTCTGAGGCACGAGTGGTGTGAAGCAGAACGAGTGCCTTATGAAACGAGTCTAAAGATGTTTTTGACACTAGGTGCTTACTAAACTTATTCTACGTCATCAGGAAAAGAAAACATACTTATATTATATTATTTTATCTACGATCACGTTTAAAATTAGGCATTTACGAACCAAAAAAATGTGTGAAATCATAAATTATACATACGTTAAAAAGCGTGCGTAAATGAACAATGCTTTTTATATGGGACTTTCATTATAACACCCAAAAGCGTGCGTAAATGACCAATGCTTTTTAAATGGGGTTTTCATTTTAACACTCTTTTTTAGCTACGTGATTATCTAGTTTCCTTGAATTTAGTCGTTTGTTGTATAAACTTTTGTGCTGACAGTAAATTTGACAGAAGTGTCAGACATAGTGAAAAATATTTGTTACCTTAAAAAAAGACAAATTACCCGATTTTATAATTAGTAATTTGAATAATTGTCCTCATTTTACTGTAAATATGAATTTAAATACATAATTAGAATTCGTTGTGTATATATTTGTTTATAGAAAATTCATTTTTATGTTTTTTAACCCCTTCAGAGCACATTTTTTTTATTTTTCCTTCATGTGCTCGTAGATAAACTTTTGTATGACACTTTTGCGTGAAGTACTTTTGCGGACTCGTTACGAAAAAGCACTCGCTACGCTCGTTCCTTGCATTTTCGCAACTCGTGCGCAAAAGTATAACTTCACACACTTGTATCATAAATAACTATTATATTCACAACATGACAGGCAATGACTGACGTGCCATTGTGGAATCAAATGACACAGAATAACTACATTATTATCACGGAATATTAAATGAAAATTACAGAAGATACACTTGATGTGACGTTTAAGAAACAAAAGATGAACGAAATGTGGCTTTTCGCACTTCAAACACTAGTGTTCAAAGTGACGTTTTGTGAATGTCAAACCCGTGTTTTAGATGCGGTTTTAGTGACGGAAGTAGAAAAAAGGTATTACGTACATAGTATAATTTTGATATGTAGGTAATAACGGATGATTTCTGCGCAAGACAGTTGGCAAACTTCACGTGGCTTCTTATGTGAAACAGCTAGAGACTACATCTTCACTTTCATAAAATTATAAAATTTCGACATTTTCCCAATGATTCGTTCTATAATTCTACAATACAGATATAAATATTGCGAGAGGAAAAGGATACCAATTTCTTTGTCTTTTTTCAATAATTCGTCATTTAATAAATATATTCCTTCTGTCTTCTCCATCAAAGTATTTTCCAATTCAATGCATTCTTTCTTTTTGTTTGTAACTTCATTTTTAAGCAAATTAAAACAAAATTGAATTTCTGTCATGTCAGGTTTAACAGCTATACATTTTTTATCTGCTCCAACAAAAGATTTTACTTCAACAACATATTCTTCCATTTTCTTTTTACTCAAAGACATACTATTCTGAAACGATATACAAATACAAGGGAGCAAAATGCTACTTTTCCTCCCGAGGATGAAGCTTACTGCTCGACTCGTTGCGGAGGGTAGTAATCATTCAAGGGAGGAAAAGGAATTTTACTCCCATGTAATACATATGATTTTTCCGCCTCTCTTAAATTCGCTAATTTTTTAAATATTATTTTTTTAGTAATAAGTAGTAATAATTATAAAACATTACAACTTAAAACACAATATATAAAACACTATTCGAAATATAAAGGCGGCGCCAGACATGCGGCATTCGGCGAGTACCGAGCGACTGCTCGCAGAGTGGCAAGTAGTTGAGTTACTCGGCAAGGTGTGCGCGGAGTAATCACCAAATGACAAGCACCTAAACCAGATATTCGCCATATGTGGATGCGGGTTCAGAGCGTTATACGGCCAATACTCGTTTCCTTTGATGTTGCTTCGAAAGACCGACAAACATCGGGAACTACGCGAGCACTGCACAAAGACTGAAATTGGTCATCGGCAAGTAGCGATGAACCCGTCCACACTACTTGCTACTCTGCTACTACTACTCTGCTACTACTACTCTGCTCGCAGAGTGGCAAGTAGTTGAGTTACTCGGCAAGGTGTGCGCGGAGTAATCACCAAATGACAAGCACCTAAGCCAGATATTCGCCATATGTGGATGCGGATTCAGAGCGTTATACGGCCAATACTCGTTTTCTTTGATGTTGCTTCAAAAGACCGACAAACAACGGGAACTACGCGAGCACTGCACAAAGACTAAAATTGGTCATCGGCAAGTAGCGATGAGCCCGTCCACACTACTTGCTACTTGGCGAGCAGTCGCTCGGTACTCGCCGAATGCCGTATGTCTGGCGCCGCTTTTAACTAAAGATGTAATCCGTGTTGGTTCATTCCTCGTTGTTTCACCGCACCACTATGTATAGGTGGCTTACGGGCAATTTTAAGTAGCGCCCTCTTACCCGTAGAAGCGGAGGCTCATACGGTGGGCTGAATGCGGTGATGTAGATAGGGTTGCATAACCCAATAGTGGTCGCTCTGCTACAACCTCCCTCTCTAGCTTCGAGATCGCCTCGATGAGGAGCTAATACACCGAGCAGGACGATTGAAGTTATTGTTTCCGGGGTTCCTCGCAGCCCTTTCTTCCTTGAGAGTGGATTGGTAGTAGGTGCTATCCGTTTCGTAGCCATCACTGGAACTGGCTTCAGGGGTCGTCCACGTCTCCGCATGGCTCTTATAGGCGCGGGGGTCACTTCATGATTTTTATCGCCTTGATACAAAGAAATAGTGGACGAGTGATGGACGCCTAAGGGTACAGTAGGGTTTTCAAGGTCAGCAAGCTCGTAACTAGTAGGACTGTGGTTGCGGAGAATAACGTAAGGTCCATCCCGCCGTGGTGCAAACTTTGACGAGTAGCCTTTAGCAGCGCTACTAAGGGTGTGGGTGGTCACCCAAACTTTGTCTCCGGGACTATAACAAGGGTCGTTTCGTCGATGCTGATTGATTCGGGCTTGATTCTGATCTTAGCGCAGCTCAGTGGCTTCTTTTGCTATCTTAAGGGAATCCGCAAGATGAAGCAGCTTGGGACTTATTTCAGCTATGAAATTTTCTGACTGTACAATGGGACTAAAGTCGTCAGCAATATCTTGTATGGTTCTTAATTCACGTCCAAATGTTAGGTAAGCAGCAGTGTGTCCAGTGCTATCACACCGAGCGCTATTCATTGCAAATCTAATAGTGGCCAAATCTTTGGACCATTCCTGATGGCGATTCCAAACAAGGATACCGGATTTGCTTCTCGGTGATAAACCGGTACAAATGCTTGCTTGATACCTAGGCAGTAAGTGAGCTTCTAAATGATAGTCGATATGAACTGCGTCCCGTTATCGCTAATGATCCTTCGCGGCAGTCCATAACGCAGGATAACTTCATCTAAAAGAGTATGAGCGCACGTCTCGGCCGTAGCTTCGGACAAAGCGAATAATTCAACCCAGCGACTGGCAACATCTTCTATAATGAAAATCCATCTCTTTCCGTCTTTGGTGGTCGGCAATGGGCCGAAGAGGTCCATGGCTAGTACCTCGAATCTCTGGTTTGTTGCGGTTGTCTGAAGTAAACCAGCTGGCTTAAGATTGGAGACTTTGTAACGTTGACACGATACACATTTAGCTATAGTTGAAATAATACCCTTCTTGGTGTGCGTCATCGATTGTGACGTATATCCCGGTTTTCGGCATGTCGTTTATTTTATTTGCTATTTTGACATATAGCTAACCTTAAATTTGATAAATAAAATCATCAGGATAGTATTAAGCCAAAGCCGCGAAGGCTATGAAATAAATAATTACTAGCTTCTTTTCCTAGATGAAAATACTTCAGAACTTTTAAAATGCTGATGTTTTTTCGTGTATCTAGGCATATTTTTGTATTATTTAGATAAATATAACAGTAAGATTAATATTCACTTCTCATAAATAATATGTGACCGTAAGCAAGAAAGTACACACCTGACAAGAACTGTCAGTGTGACAGTGACAGTAACGAAAGTTATGCCTTCATAGTATTTTAATCTCGCGATTGATATGTTGCGCTGGAGCGTAATTTAAGCATCAACCAATCAAATTTTTGTAAGTCAAAGATTAGGGTTAACGTTTGTAAAACATTCAAACGGTTCATTATTGTCATATTTTTATTAGGATTAATCACAGACCTGCCTTTTTTGCATTTCTTCCTACGTAATGTGATAGAAGGAGATTAACAATCGATGACGCACACCAAGAAGGGTATTATTTCAACTATATATGATAGGCAACATCACGCCGCATTCCTATCCAGTAATATCTTGTCGAAATACGGCTGATAGTCTTGTCGACGCCGTAATGTCCAGCAGTTGGGGAATCATGGTAGGCGTGGAGGATATTCTTTTTTTCGTCGTCAGGTACCACAATTCGGGCGTTTTCGTCATCTTGTTCTTCTACGTATCGGTATAGTACTCCTTTATTCATAAAATAGCCCCTCTGAAACCATTTCTGCGTTTTCTCAGATGTAGGAAGTTCAAGTGTGTCTATTATCTGTTTGAGATTACTGTCAAGTAGCTGTTTATCTCGCATGTCTTTTTCACTATTGCGGGGCAGCTCAACTTTTACCCGGCAGATGCATAGTTGAGGATCCAAGTGGTTAGCACCTGGTGGTCGAGATAAGAAGTCGGCTACTATATTGGTTCTTCCAGGAGAGTAAAGTACCTTTAAATTATAAGGTTGAAGCTGGAATGCCCATCGTGCAAGGCGTCCAGTAGGCGTTTTCAATCCTAATAACCACTTCAACGGCTGGTGGTCAGGAATGACAATTGTTTCGGAGTTTTCGATATAGCCTCGAAATTTCGAGATAGCCCAAACAATTGCTAAGGCTTCTCGTTCCGTTGTCGTATAGTTTCTCTTAGCGCTCGTTAATAAGCGACTCGCGTACTCAATGGGGTGTTCGGTTGCTCCCTCCCCCTGGACCAAAACTGCACCAATGGCGTAGCTACTAGCATCGGATTTAATAGTGAAAGGCTCATTTTCATCTGCTTGTTTGAGGATTGGAGCAGTTATCAGACAATTTTTCAATCTGTTGTAAGCATCTTGCTCAGCTGTTCCCCATTTCCACGGAGTATTCCTTCGAGTTAGATTTGTCAGTGGCTTTGCAATGCTGGCAAAATCTGCAATGAATCGGCGATACCATGAACAGGTTTGAATGAATCTTAGGAGATCCTTTACATGGGTAGGCGTAGGTAGATCCACAATTGTCTGGGTTTTGTTGGGATCCATCGTGATCCCATCTGGTGTCAGTACATGACCTAAGAATCCAATGGTCGAGCAGGCAAAGCGGCATTTCGCTCTATTTATAGGGAGTTGGAATTCGTGTAAACGTCGGAAGACTTGTTCCAAGTCCTTCAAGTGGTCTCCGAACGTAGATGAACGAATAACCAAGTCATCCAAATATACCAGAAGTGATATATGGCTCAGACTAATTTTAAACATATCCATTAATCTCTGAAAGGTTGACGGAGCATTTCTCAGACCAAATGGCATACGCACGAAGCAGTAAACTCCAAAAAGTGTGATAAATCCGGTTTTCTTTTTATCTTCCTCATTCATTCTTATTTGCCAGTAACCAGATTTGAGATCCAAAGTGGTCATATAAGGTTTGCTCTTTGCTATGTGTAGCAAATCATCGACGCGAGGAAGTGGGTATCTATCTGGTATCGTAATCGAATTTAATCGTCGATAATCGACGCACACCCTAATATCGCCATCTTTCTTTGGTACCATTACGACGGAGGAGGTCCATGCGGTTTGACTTTCCTCGATTATTCCATTAGCCAACAGTTTGTCACGTAAAATGGTTTGCTTGGCGGCATTAAGGCGATAAGGCGCACTGGAAATTGGACCACTAGTACCTGTGTCAATTTTGCTCCGCCCACGTGGTAGGAGGACCATGCTCCTCAAATAAATTTGGAAATTCCCGTAGCATTGCATTTAACTGTGTTCGCTCAGTTGGGCATAGCGTTGTGGCTTCGTTTGGTTGCAGGGAGGCATCGAAACTAAACAAATCAAGACTTTTTCGCTTTTTCTTTTGTGGCGAGTAATTCAAAGGGAGGCTGTCACGGAAAATTTCATCTATGTCCTCCGGTATATATGCATTATTAGTATAGACAATGCTAGTATGATTATTATTTTTAACGCCTGGGAATCTGGGGTCTGGAGTTTCCCATAACTCATCCCGTAAGGGTGACGCGAAAAATTCTAAGAATTGAGATGTGGCATCAGCATTCTCATGAAAGTTCATGGTGTTGATTTGGACTCTAGGATTTGGTACGTTAGCTAGTACGTTTTCATCATCTAGAGATTCCTTTGGCTTCTCTCTCTGATCCTGCTAATTGATTCCGAGGCATCTG
The DNA here is from genome assembly GCA_910591675.1 of Galerucella calmariensis. NCBI lineage: Eukaryota > Metazoa > Arthropoda > Insecta > Coleoptera > Chrysomelidae > Galerucella > Galerucella calmariensis. The sequence continues at coordinate 117,356 of CAJUYG010001025.1, forward strand.
TTCAAGTATTAGCCCTTGGTACTGTGGTTGAAATTCAAAACGATCGGAGGGTTGGTCTGCGTAGTACCAGAACCTTTGCCCTTAATCTAACACGATGCCAACTTTTTCTAGGAAATACATACCTAATAAGGTTTTGTTGTCCACGGCATCAGGCAGTACGACGAAATTAATACTATGAATTCTACCGCCTAACTCTATAGTGGTGAATGTTGTCAGTAACTCTGTTTGCTGTTGATGTCCATCAGCGAGTGTGACACGAGCTGCGGTTCTGGTGAATGCACAATTCTTGGCTTTCAAGAGTTTGTAGAGAGTAGCAGCTACACTTGTTTTAGCTACCGTATCTATATGTGCTTGGCCTTTAATACCACATATTCTTGCGAGAACTGTTGGGACTTCAGGTGTAGATCTTAAAAGCAGATTTAATGAATAGAAGTGGACAGCCTGGGCATCTGCGGAAGTATCCAGCTCTGCCACATCCGTAGCAGTGAAGTTGACCTTTGTCTGTTTTGATAGCGGCTGGTTGTGTAGACTCCTTATGTATCGTAGTCGTTTTAGATTGGTCTTACATTTGTCGTTTACGACATTCTTGTATGCTGTGCCCTTTAAAATTACAAAAGGTGCATCTCACTTTGTTTTTCTTAACCGGTAGCATATCGGTTGATTCTTTGCGTCGTAAAGTAGGCGTATCCTTGAGTTCCATTTTTAGATGCTCAAACTGTCTAGCTTTTGTCAGAAAGTCGGTGGAAGTCGTGATTTCTCCTCTTGGGATCTTTTTCCTAACTCTAATGTGTATAAGACCGTAGATTAGATCAGCGGTTCTCAAACGTTTGTTATTCGCGCCTCCGTTTTAATTTAAAAAATGTTGCGCCCCCCAATCCGTAGACCTAGAAATTTGGACTAAAATAGGCAACATTGTCTCGTCGAGAGCGCTAAAGATGCTGTCGGAAGGTTCGCGGCGTTCGAGCCACGTATTCAAGCTTCCTGATCTTTCTCGAACTGTCTGAACGCGACTATAAATACAGAAGCGCACATACGGTATTCTCAGTCTTTCGGTGAAGGTGTTTTAACAGTAAGCAAGCATTATTGTGAAGTGTGAGTGTATAAGTAGATGTAGTATGGATAAATTTTTAAAACAAAAACTTGAGGTAGACGGGGCTTGTACATCGACAGGTTCAGGTGGAAATCGTCCGAAATCTAAAACAAGAAAATATGACCCATCATACCTGAATTTGGGCTTTACTAGCCTTGAAGTAGGTGGCGAAGAAAAACCACAATGCGTTATCTGTTTAAAAGTATTGGCTGCAGATAGCATGAAACCAAATAAATTACAGAGGCATCTAGAAACGCCGCACAGTGAATATGTCAATAAACCGCGAGATTTTTTTGTGGAGAAACTCAGATTGTTTAAAAAACAAAAATCCAGCTTCCATAAAGTACTGGCACTAAATGAGAAGGCTCTCTTGGCATCATATAAAGTTATTTTACCCGCTTGCAAAGACATTATAAAAATAATGTTTGGTGAAAATTTGGCTTCACAACTTAACAATATTCCTTTGTCAAATGATACAATCTGTCGACGAATTGACGATATATCAGTTGATATGCAGCAGCAGCTTGAATATGAGCTTACTGGAAACTTGTTTGCTATACAACTTGACGAAGCAACTGACTCTAGTAATGATTCCCATTTAATTTGCTACATTAGATTCTGTCAAGGTTCTAAAATATATGAAGATTTATTGTTTTGTAAACAGATTGAAGGAAGAACTACAGCCACCGAGTTGTTCAAGATTACAAATGATTCTATTACTAAAATGAATTTGCAATGGAAAAATTGTGTTGCGATTTGCACCGATGGAGCTCAAGCCATGTCTGGTAAATACAACAGTTTACAAGCGCTAGTAAAAAAGGAATCCTCAGAAATTATCTGGACGCACTGCATGATACATCGGGAAGCGTTAGCATCAAAATCGCTAAGCCCTGGACTAAACATGATGTTGACAGTAGTTATTGAAGTTGTTAACTTTATAAAAACCAGACCACTAAAAACAAGGATGTTCTCTGTTCTGTGTGAAGATATGGGAGCTGATCATCAATCTTTGTTGTTTTATTCCTCATCCAGATGGTTGTCACGCGGTAAGACGGTTAAGCGTGTCTTTGAATTAAGAAGGGAAATAGCGATATTTTTAAGCAAGGAAGGTCACAAGCATTCAACAGATTTTTTCGACAAATTATTTTTACTGAAGCTTTCTTATTTAGTAGATATTTTTGAAAAACTTAATATACCTACTTAATCTTCAGCTGCAAGGAAAAGACGTAAATATATTTGATTTAAGTCAAAAGATTGATGCTTTTTGTAAAAAATTGCAGTTATGGCATAACAAATTGAAAGAAAACAGTTTGGAAATGTTTCCCACATTTTGCGATTTTGTGCAAGATTCCCCATTGGAAGATATTCATAAAGCTGTGATGCTAAAAACCATAGGAAGCCATTTAGAAAACTTAACTGAGAATTTCAAGCGATACTTCTTTGCAGAGAAAGATATCGAGTTGTCAGACTGGAGCTGGGTTTTAAATCCATTCGAAAATAGACCTGTCGGACTATCACTACAAGAAGAAGAACAACTGATAGATGTTTCAACAAATCCCTTACAAAAATCAAACTTTATTAACAAATCTCTAACAAACTTCTGGACTGAACTTCCGAACGACTACTCCGTTATAAAAACCAAAGCGCTTAGAATTCTGTTGCCTTTTCCAACGTCCTACCTTTGTGAAACTGGATTTTCTGCACTTGCTGTCGTGAAATCTAAATACAGAAATAAACTTCAAGTAGAAAATGAACTCAGAGTGGCCAGCTCTAACATAGAACCAAATTTAGAGAAGTTGTGTGCCTTAAAACAAGCTCATGTTAGCCATTAGTCCTTAGAATGTTTCTTTGTCATCATTAAGTAAGTATAATTTTAATAAAGATTTTTTTTAAAATCTATCTGTAGCATTTTATGATTACCATTTTATTTTTAATCTGTACTGCGCCCCCCCAATCATGTAAACGCGCCCCACAGTTTGAGAAACGTTGGATTAGATCAATCTGTGTTTCCTCGGAGTGTCTTTCTTGTGGGAGTTTGGAAAGAAGTGCTCGTTTCTGACAAATAAATTCGTCCGTAGGTGTCGAGATTCCTTGAGGGGACTTAAAGATATCGAGGTAAATTTGGTATGCAGGAGTTGCCGGAGAGGAGGCACTGATTAATCGAATAGCATTATTCCAGTCTGTTGCTTCACCTTTCATGCCTTGCCACCAAGTAGCTGCAGTGTCAGTAAGTAACAGTGGCAGACCTTTAATTGCGTCTTGGTCTGTAATTTGTTCTATATCCTCATAGACTGCTATGATGTTTAGGAAATTGTCGACTGTCTCATGACAACGTGTTCCGTCGAATCGGGCTGTGCATTTGCTCAAACTCCCTTTTTTCTGATTATCTGGCTCTCATTATACCGGCTACGGCTTGCGAAAGCTGCTGGAACTGCTCAGGAGACATCGCCATGGTTGTTTGGTTTGCAGCAATACGTTTACTTCGACGCGGAATGATTGATTGGTGATGGGAGATGGGAGGCGGTGAGATGATTTTAAATCAGACTGGATAAAGTCAACAGCGGATATTCCTGTCGTTTTAACTGGAAAAAGCCGGACTGACGAAACCCCAGTATGAAAAACCACTCTGCAATTAGTGAGAATTTCGCTTATACAAGACCAAAAAATGTCGAAGTAACAACGGAAATCCCACCTGCATCCAGGAATCCGTAAATTCGTGCTCCACGTCAGAGCTCCAGTGTGGTAAGTGGTAATACTGTTATAATTTATTGAGAGGTAAGATAAAACATTACAACTTAAAACACATAAAAAACACTATTCGAACTATAACTAGAGATGTAATCCGTGTTGATTCATTACTCGTTGTTTCACCGCACCACTATGTATAGGACGAAGTTACATCACTGTCGGTGGCTTACGGGCAATTTTAAGTAGCGCCCTCTTACCCGTAGAAGCGGAGGCTCATACGGTGGGCTGAATGCGGTGATGTAGATAGGGTTGCATAACCCAATAGTGGTCGTTCTGCTACAATTTTATATTTTGTTGATGTATTATTATAGAGTACCAAACAACAGAGTACAGATGGTGTACTCTGTGACCTAACTCTCTTTCAAACTGTTAATCTGTCTATGGACCATAGCATGCTTTATAATATTTCTGTCCCAAATTCGAAAACCGGATGTATTTATGAATTGTCAAAGTCAAATTGTTAATGTAAAAAATCGTTAAATTAAAATAACAATTCACTAATTTCTACCATTTTGCAAAATACAGGGTGTTCTATAAATAAACGGTAAAATTTATACTTATATAATATTATACAGTATGGGTCGTCAATGCCGTATAAGTTATTTCATTGACGACGTACCTACCATGACTTCACTTTTACTTTTCCGCCCTAGGGAGGAAAAGTACGACTTTGCTTCCTACAATGAGGTCAGGAAATGCATACTTTGGATAGAGGTAGGCGGAAAACATGTTTATTTGCATATTATAAATATAGGATCACGTTGGAAAAGTAGGTATTAAAAAATTATTGTTAAAACAAGCTTTTTTGAGTACCCTTAAAATAATCCTTTTAGGATCATTACTATTTTTTAATGCAATAGATGGAACAAATATTGCGCTGGTGAAAAGCTTCAAATAGGCGGAAAACATGTTTATTTGCATATTATAAATATAGGATCCCGTTGGAAAAGTAGGTATTAAAAAATTATTGTTAAAACAAGCTTTTTTGAGTACCTACCCCTAAAATAATCCTTTTAGGATCATTACTATTTTTTTAATGCAATAGATGGAACAAATATTGCGCAGGTGAAAAGCTTCAAATACTTAGGAATGGAAATTCAAGAAAACGAAAATCAGGATATTTAAATTAATAATGGGAAATTATACTATACAATGAACAGGTCATTTATAAACAAAAAAGAATTATCCAAGAAAACGAAAATGAATGTTTATAAAACCATATTTAAACCAATCCTTACATAATATGGATGTGAATCATAGGTGCTCACACAGCAGCAAAAGAGTCAAATTCAGGCCGTAGAAATGAAGTATCTTAGAAGAGTCAGGGGTGTTACAAAAAGAGACAAAATGAGAAGTACAAAAATAAGAGAAGACCTGGAAATAGAACAAATGCTGGAATTCATTGGAAAACGACAACTTAGCTGGTGGGGCATCTCCAAAGAATGCATGATAAGAGGCCTTTCATACAAGTGTGGTAATCCAAAGTTCATAGAGCTAGAAAAAGAGGAAGACCGAAGCAAACATGATATTAGGAAATTCGTGTACACAGAGTAAAAATCTTCTCAACAGTACAGACATTAACATATTATACTCCACACCATTAAATGATAAAAAGTTTTTTTATATGTAGGTAGGTACTATTTCATTTAAACGTGCTCTAGTGGTAAGGAAAATACTTTAAGACCATCTAGAAAAACTATCGACAGTTGTTTCAAGTGACTATTGGTGAAATATTGACATAAATTCAATGTTCCATTTATTGTTAAATAAATAAAAACTTTTAAACCCAATAAAGCCACAGGTTTTTATAAATAGTGAACTACGTTTTCTATAGAATGGAATAAAAATTATCAATAAGAATTGTGACTTTTTTAAATACTCACAGTGAAACCTGTAGCTAAGGACAGTTGTTTTTCTAAATCTTCAATCCTGAGTTTTAAGAAATGAATTTCTTTTTGAGGATCTAAGACATTAATCGTAGGATCTGTAGCTATCATAGATACTTTCTGAGCAAATCGGCATGTACTTAGTGATTCCTGGAAAGGTAGAACTACTGAATATTATTCTATTTATTGGTTTAGAGAAAAAACTTGAACAAAGTCTGCAACTACAAATTGGAAGCTAGCTGAGATACCTTTGAAGACATACTATTCAAATCATACCGGTATTGTTTACCTCTACATTACTTTGTAATGTTGATAGTGTTGCCAGCATACTAGTAATGCAATTTCCGTTCAAAGAGTCCTTTAAAATGTGAGTCAACATACTGTTTCTGTAAGGAATGTGGGTTCTATTAGATTCTGATAGAGCTAAAATAACTTGTTGTAGAAAATGTAAAGATAAATTAATCGACTTAGCTTCCTGTAAACAATGACCTTTTGGATGAGTTTTGGAAAGTCGCTCCGACCTAGAATGAATAAAATTCGGATATTAATAAAATTAAATAAAGTTTTTTCATACTGAGCTTCGGGGGCTCCTAGGTTTGGAAGCCTGATATCTCTAAAATATTAATAACTCCAGTTGTCCCTTTTCCAGAAGTAGGAAAATGTAAAAAAAACGTATGGCAGTGGCGCTGCAGTGCTGCAGAACTTCCAAAAGATCTTCTAATCAACTAAAATATCTTCTTTCAACAAATATAAGATTTATAATATATGTTGTAAGGCATTCGCATTGTCATAATGATGAAAAAACTGCGAGCGCAAGCTCCACATTGAAATAACGAACCTATTTCGCGCGATCGTTGATAGTTTATATAGCTGGACCATACGAACGTGCTCTGTGAACTCTTTCAAACACCCGCGTTGCACACTTCTCTCCATTGACGGTCTAAAGCTAAATCGTGATTTTAACTGTAGTTCGCTGCATTTACTGCAGCGCAGAGTGGCATACGGTACGGTTAAGTTTACCCAATTTGTAAAGGGAGGAAAAAGTTATACATGTAAATTTAGTAGAGTGTATTAAACTTCCTTTCTGCGGACTTTCTGTTCATCAAAAGTGTTAATGACATTATCAAAGTTCAAATTTCGGGCCATAGATTTTTCGATGTCTATCCATAGCCAAATTGCTTAACCTTTTTTGTCCCAAAGTATTTCTTAAATAAGTTTTTATCAATAATTTTCGTTTTGAAAATGAGTGCTTGACACTAGCCGTAGTCACACTAATGGTAAGAAATAACAGAAATGCAGTGTACAAATCAATAAAACTTGAAGATATGGAATGATTCTGTATTATTAATAAGTCATCAAGCTCTCTTATAGAAGATGACGTTTTTATTTCGTGGCTAAATAGAAAACTGAAAATTTCCTTGGAAAAGGAGATGGGTAGGATCATTTTGAATAGATAGAAAACTGCTAAAGCATTTTCCAATAAATCAATATCATTCAAATTTTGCAAAGTGGCAGGTTGCAAGATAGTGGAATTGGAAACTATTTCATCCATTTGTTGATTAATGATGATGTTCAATACAGGATAGAATATGTACACTTCAAACAAGCTTTCAGGATCTTGTAGACGTTCATCCAGACAAATTTCATCAGTGTGAAGTTTCACTTTTCTCTGACGAGTCTTAGGAAGTTCAATATACAAATTGAATTTTTGGAAGTGTATGCATGTATGTTTGTCCACGCATATATCCAAAATTATTGATTGGATTTTGACCATTCTTGCTAAAATTAAGTTACAACTTTTTTTACAAATGCATTGAAATTTTAATAAATCTTTCCAAATGTGTATGCAACTAAGTGGGTAGCTTGAATAAATTGAAGATTAAGCAATTTTTTTTCTAAAAGTGTAATAATGAATGTTGGGAGTTGGGATTCCTCTCTGACCGGGGACCCCTCCCTGATGGGGGCAAGTGACATTTTAACGTTTTGCCACTCTGTAGTTACGCCACTGCTTGTATGTCAATCACTTTCAAATTAATTTAAAAAATGTATCTATATTCAAATATTTCTTACCCAGCCAAATCTACCAAATATAACTTTGAAGATCTTAAATTTGAGGAATTACAATCTCGTAGATTGATATAAAGGGTAAATATACAGTGTGATCTCGAGGAAAATTCATTTGAAACAGTTTCTGCAATCGTCCTGAAATGGTATTCTTAAATATACTACAAAACTGTATCGACATCCACAGCCTACCTATTGGTGTCCCCTAAAAATAATAGCCTCATAGCTTCTTGTTCTGTAGTCACTGGAAATACATTTAAATTTCTAATATGTGCTTCGCCTGTTTTGTCTTCAAAAATAGATACTCGCCTAAAATTAAAATTAAATATAAGGCTCCTAATTCTTATTAATGATAATCAAGATTACCGATTTAATGTTTTTATGAGAAATATTATATTGTGTAACAAGTGGGAAAGTACTTTCCCCCCGTGTTGCACACTATACTTTTTCTACAACTGCACAAATTTAAAGAATATAATTTATGGTTATATAGCACTAAAGTATCCTATCTCGAAACTGTTGAATACTTTTTTTTTAATTATAGTTGATGTTGAAATTTGTACAATTTTGTATGGACAAACCCGGAGACTCATTTCCTTTCGTTGAATTTTCCATTATATTAGTAGTAGAAATAGATGGGGTTTCCTAGTTTCATGAAAATTGCTTTTGTCTTTGTATTTTCCGTGCTAGTAATTTAAAAAGAAACGTTTTGTGATAACTGAGTAGGTATTTAAAGACGACAGTAGCCAACTAAGTTTTTGTTGATTTAATTTGATTCTCCATCTAAACGTATGTGGCGTGGGTAAAGTGCCGTGAGAAATAATATTTCTCACAGTATGAGCAATATTTGGTTTTGAAATTAAGTAAAGTATAATAAATACGATGGTATTCATAGCAGTTGTAGAAAAAATTCTTTTTCTACGACCACATAGGAAAGTAAAGCGTGCGAAATACTTCCCACACTTGAGCAGAAAGTAACTTTTTCTACAATTGCTATGAATAGTGACGTATTTCTCATAGCTTACTTAATTTCAAAACCAAATATTTCTCATACTGTGAGAAGTATTATTTCTCACGGCACTTTACCCACGCCACATACGTTTAGATGGAGAATCAAATCAAATCAACAAAAAGTTAGTATGCTACTGTCATCTTTGAATACCTACTTACTTGTCACAAAACTGTCAGATTATATTAGAAGTTTTTTAACTTCGAAAAGGTAGTTTGAAATAACAGAGAATTTAATGAAAAGAATAGTGTTATTTTTGTTTCACCAACAATAAAAATAAATATCAAGTTACTTTACTTGTATTCTTTAAATTTGTGCAGTTGTAGAAAAAGTATAGTGTTCAACATGTAGAAAAGTACTTTTCTCACTCATGAGTAAAATTGATTTTTCCACTCTTGTTGCACAATATACTATTTCACACGCATACGGATAATCTGTCAAATGCATAATTTCCAATTAGCTTTACCCTAAATATGGAGCGATCTATTTTGAAACAATAAATTTTTTCATTTTGGTAATTGAAAAAAGTTTAGGACGCGGTCAAAGATCGAATCAGCGAACCCTTCGTCAGATATCTGATGCTCTAGTAACTAGTCCAATCCAAATATTTATAATCAACGGAAAATGTAATCATCTTGATACGAACTCCAACTCTGGACCCAATTTAAAAGTACACATTCTCCCAGCAATTGTACTTACGGAAGATCATCTAAAATCCTAGAAACTTTTGACTGTTTAGTACTCAGCAAATCATATCCAACTTCATTGTATATCTCCATATACGATATATAAATGGTAGGTTTTTCAGCAATCTTCAAAAATAATAGATTGTGGTAAATGATATCGACCATAATAAAACACTCAAAATATCAAACTAACTCACGTTTTCGTAATGTTTAAATATATACTGTATACTCCTTGGAATAATACCTCTTTCATCGTAATTTTTTGATGAACCAGTGATGCTGTAGGTTTTCCCACTTCCCGTCTACAAAAAAGTTAAGGAATAAATGATTGACACATTATGAAATATGTAAATACGACAATTTTCTTACAACCACTATGCAAAACACGCTTTTTTCTACACAAATTTTGATATGCAAAGCAGGCCTTTCCTTGATTCTTTTGATAACCGTTGGAAAAGTAATGCGAAAAGTACACGCTATGACACTTTCCCACACCGGAATGTCAAATAAAGCTACCTATGAAATGTCAACTTTTATTGACAATCCAGCCTAATAGTGAATCTTATTGGTGTACAATTTTGAATTTAAACCAAAAGTAAGTAAACTATTTATTTCATTATTTTTTTAATTTATTAATTATCAAAACATTTACCCATTAAGTAAGCATTATTTTAGGAATTATGAACCAAGATCAAAATAATATATCATTTGAAATGTCCAATTCGGACATTGAAAATACTTTGTTACCTGAGGTTTCAATACAAAATTGTTCAAATTTTTCAATTAATTATACATTCAACTGATTTTCCTATGTATTTCCATATTGTAAGTTCTTTCTATTCAAAGTTTGAATAAAATAACTATATAAATTACTGCATTTCTTTCATTAATAAATGTGGTTGTAGCAAAAATATTGTGTACAACTTGTACGCAAATCACTTTTCCGACGCTTTGCGCACTAGTTGTACAAACTACTATTGTGAAGTTAATAAACTTTTTTCTTCTACGAATTCACTATTAAACAAACAATGATGATAAAATAAAGGCCTGAAATATCATGGTTTTACGTTGCAGAGCAATAATCAAAACGACAAAAACGACATCCAAGATGCCAACAATGCAAACAAACACTATCACACGACATAGGTACATTTTCTGTTATTTGACAAAAGTTGTCGTTTTTAATATAATTATAATTTGTGGTCAACCTACGAACGTCGGATGGACGAATGCATGTAGTTGGCATCTTGGATATAGATGGAGTGTGGCATATTAAGATACAGGTATAGTTCGTTTCAGGATCTAAGAAACTGACCTGACCTGAGATGGGATAATGACATGCAATAAAGCCATAAAAGTATTAGCCGTGACAGGGTCGTATTTATTTTGTTGGCGAATAATAAATTATTACTTGAAAACTCTATAAGACTTTTGGGTCATTCTTATTATAAATAATTACTTTCTGCTTCTTTTCAATCAGGTAGGTATATAGTGCAGCTTTGCATGGTAAATCCGAAAAGTTTTATGATCTTATTGCATCTCAAACAACCAACAATTAGGGTTGACAACAAAGTATACACACATAAACGGTGATTCGGTCCAAATTTTTTCACAAAATTATTTTAATAAAAGGTCACTTACTTGGCCATATGCAAATAATGTACCATTGAAACCTTCTATCACACTAAAATACAAAAAATATTAAAATGTTTATGCACAT
>CAJUYG010001026.1:0-12778 GCA_910591675.1 Galerucella calmariensis
AATGAATGATTTATTACTCCTCGTACTTTCTGTACAGACTATAGCAGATGACAGCCTACGCAGGTTCTGCCAGGAAGAAGACGAAACCGTGGAGCACATACTCTGTGAGTGCGAAGGCCTAGCAAGGGTGTGGTTTCACATACTCAGAGAAGAAATACCGAGGGCAGAGAGCTACGCAGTCTTTTGAAAATCGATATAGTATTTTTGTGAAGACCTAGTTTGGTGAGGCTGTTCCTGAGATGAAACGATGACCATCACCACCAAAACTTTCTCTGCATGCCACATCTGTTCTACCTCAATTGCAAGATCGGTGTATTTTGCAAATTTTCTCGGTGTATTGGTCTAAAATATTGTTGTTATTGGCTGCAACAACATCCACTAGAAGAACGGAGCTAGCTTTTTTATCCTCAACTACAATATCAGGCCGCTTATTCGTCATTAGAATTGAATGTCGATAGTACTTGTAATAAGGCGTGTAGGTGTTCACTAATCCAAATTTGTTGGTCAACTTCTGATGGAAGTGGATCGTGTCTGCGTTTATAACAATGTAAGCTATTGCTGAACATCCTGACGTGTATTGTATCATCTCTGTTGTCATAAATTCTTCTATTTCTGGATACAATGTACCATCAGAGAGGCATTTATTTGTTGCTTCCTTGTCGAATAAAGGCTCGTTTGAGAAGATGAAGATGTCGACCATCGATCGCTTTCTGGGCCTTCTCTGCTTGTTTGTGACGATTTCAAGTTTCTTACCCAACGCTTTTTTCGAAAAATGCATCGGTCTTTGAAAAGGTTTAAAGGTGAAAAGGTTTTGAAAAATAATTTTTTCAGTATAATTGTACATTAATTGTTACGAGAAAAAAAACTTATTTGCTACAAATCACATATTTCTTCACCCGTAAGAATTCACATTAGCCTACAAATTATGTGGCAATTGAAACAAAGAATTCTCACCCCACCCTTCCCTATTATTCATTAACGGTCACCACCTGTATACGTTTGGCGTCAGTCTGCTTGTGAAATTAGATCAGTTTTTGAAACTTTACTAATTATTTTGTTTTTGTGAAGTATTCGTGGTTAAAGTGCTCTGGGCAAAAATAAGTTTAATAAGAGAATGAATGAATTGTTAAACTCATGGCGATTACAAGAATTGTGATAATCTTTGGAGGTAAGGAAATAAATGACAATTATATTCAAGTAGGTAGAAGTAATAATCAAGCGAAATGTACCTCAAACATACACATTTCTCAATTCAACCTGTCAGATCTATTCCAAGAACTTCAAAAAACTACTATGGGGAAAGTATTAATGAGCACACTTAGAAATAGACAAGCCTAAGTTGTGGATACCATTGTTGGTTATGTTTTAGATCATGTAGGTATGTTTAGTTTTAACAATGTATAGTTTCCATTCTATAAATGTATGGTATCTATTTTAAAAATGTATAGTTTTCTTTTTAATAGATCAAAATATTCAGCAGCAAGTTTTTTATTCCTATCCTGCTTTCCTACTAAACAGTTTTATGCAAAAATAGAGACCAATAATTTTTATTAGATTTAAATATGTTTGTCATGAAAATACTGTAATTTTAATCCGTGTCCAGAATAACCATCGACCAATTCAATCGACTATAGTCCACACATATAAAACGAAAGTCAACTTTGTTTTTCGACATAGTCTGGAAACGGCTTAGACATATATTTGTGAAAAATATATTTTCCCAAGTAACCTAATTATTTAGAGAACCGTGTGGAAGTTACCCATACTGCTTAATACACCGTGAGCTTTTAATATATTTCTAAATATTTAGAAACATTTCAAAAGCTCAGTGTATTGAATAGTGCATGTAGGTAACTTCCATAAACAAAAGACAATACCATAAATAATTCGGTTTTTTAGGGAAATATATTTTTTCACTATAAGGCAATATAATGTTTATGAAAATTATGGTTCGGTTATGATAAATATGTTGGATTTTAGTAAAAATTAATAGTTTTCTTGAAGAAGGAACATCTTTCCGATACAATACATTTTTTTATGATAAATAAATGTCATTCTTCCAGAAAGTAATTTTTTTATAATAAAACAATATAGTTAGCTTGCAAAAATAAGTATTTGTTATTGGAAAACTACTATTCGAAGGCTTCCGAACGGCTTCCAAAACACACAAAAAAAAGACGGTCGATGATTTGACGGTTTATGTAACAGTTCATTAAATATTTCCGTATTGCCAAGTCATTTGACATCTGTCACTGTCATTTCTTGGGCTATAATATTTTCGAAACAATTGATAACATTTTTTTTTTATAATTTAAAAAGGAAAAACGGTTTGAAAAGTCTTCGGCTACGACTATGTGCTGAATATGATTCCTCTACGAGACAGGTGTTTTGATCTTTAATCCCACGAAAAAAAAAATTAATAAATAATGCTAATAATAATATAACATCGCATTAAAGAAGTTGTCCTTCAATTTGTTGATAATATTTCCATGGCAAAAATATATATGTACGACTTAATCGAACACTAAATAAATAATTTCGAAACGTTTATAAATCTATAAGTGAAACATTAAAAAAATCTGTTAACCAAAACGTTAACACAAAGAAACAGTATTTTCCATGGTAACAATTGACGAAATTAGGTGTTTAAACAAAAGAATAATGATATTTATAAACAATAACGAAAAATGAAGTTGTTAAATGCGTACTTACATTTTAAGTTAATTCTTCTTCAATTTAATATTAAAATCACCCGATAATTTTACTTCGAATCACTAATTTAACTTGTCAATTTTACGAACATATTCTTATAAAATTGTTATAATAAATCTAGTGCTCTTATAGTGAAAGGTCACGAAACAACTGAGGAACTGAGAATCTTGTTCAGCAAAGGTAACTTGATCTGAAAACACCTGGTTGTGGTAATATACGAGAGCGGGAAAAATGAATGTTGAACGATTCTTTTATTGAAATATAGATGGCGTCGATCTTTATATTTTTAACAAGATTATATCTTTTATTACAGTAAATAATCAAATATTAAAACCAATTGTCTGGTGGCGGAGATACGTGGATGAAATTTTCATTAAGCAAAGAAATTAGAAATCTAGAGAATGGCTCATTGTTTATAATAATAATAATTATAATTCAGCTAATATAATTTTTAAAAACAACACCGAATTTTAAGGGTTTATTTATTTAGAACATGTATGTATGTATGTATTTTGGGGGACATTCACTGAGACCTAAAATATCTATTGTGCCACCTTACTTCTACTTAAGGCTCATTCACACATGCCAGTGTACTCGGCCGAGTAAAAGGCGCGCGCATCACTTGCAAGACATTTCGTATTCACACATGCTAGTTTACTGGCATGCTTTTTTGCATGCGAGTTTTTTTGATATTTTTTGAATATAGCGGCTTCCTAGATCTAGCTCCATCGCAGTTCCAATACAAGGGTATTTAATTTGAAAACAAATTAGTGATATGAGTAATCAGGTTATAAAGTGTTGTACAGACAACTTAACAGCGGTTTTAGTTGATGAATTAGAAGACATAATGGAGGATATATTGAGTGAACAGAAACCAAATGGTAGAAGAAATAAAGTATGGGTCAGTTCTATAAAATTAGGTAATTGTTTCTTTTTCACTCCACTTATGTTGTCCACTCATTTTATAAATTTCAACATCAACACTACCTACGAAACGTAAACAAGAAACGTGCTAGTAGATGTTAACACTTGCTAGTACACTGGTGCTTTGGAACCCCCACTCTTTACTAGCACGAAAAAGTAGAGCTGTGTCCGAGTGAACTCGCAAGCCAGTGCACTAGCACCAGTGACTGTTTACACATACGAAATGTCCTGCTAGTAGGCGCGCGCCTTTTACTCGGCCGAGTACACTGGCATGTGTGAATGAGCCTTTAGTTTCTAAGGAGAGTCTCAGAAACTAGTAAGTAATAATTAGAACGACCGCTTAAGTTTTAACACTGGATTTCTGAGGAGAGTCTCAGTAGCTCCTTTATTCCTATTTCCCGGAGGAATGTTAGAATATCTGCAAGCTTGAACTTAGGTAAATTGTCCTCTTCTATCCAGTAATCTCCCAGGTGCCGTGCTCTACGATTCTGAAGTGCTTTGCAGTTAGAAAGTATGTGGATGGAGGTTTCTTCTTCCATGCCACAAAATCTACATTCTTCTTCCTCCATTATTTTGAGCTTTTCCAGGTGCCCATTCAGGCGACCATGTCGCATTAGGATCCCTGTTACAACTCTTAACGCAGCTTTACTTTGACTTATTCATTCATTTGATCTCAACAGGTTGTAGTCACCCAGAAGATTGTATAAGCCCTACTAGATGTTTCCAACGGTAAGTTCTCTTTTTCTTGGCTCCACCTATTTCTTCCAATATTACATTGGGGCTGATTCCGCAAAAGAGTTCAGGCTCCCAGAAAGGTATCAGTCCCTCTCTTTGTTAGTTCATCTGCTATTTCATTTCCTTCTATTCCAGTGTGTCCTGGAATCCATAGTAAAGTGACTATATTCTTCTCGCCCAGTTCCTTGAGTTTGTCTAGGCATTCCCACACCATTTTGGAACTGATTACACAAGAGCTCAGTGCTTTAATTACTGCTTGACTTTATCAATATTGAACTGGGCGCACTTTCTTATGGCGTGGATTTCCGCTCGAAGGATATTTGGGGTTTTTCCCGAGCTTTCAGAGTGTTTGGTTCCTGGCCCGAAAACCCTCATCCCAGTTCCCTCTTTTGCTTTTGAGCCGTCTGTGTACCATTAAATAACATTCTTTCCAAGTCTGGTAATGGTATTTGGATCCCATTATTTCTTGTTGCTTAATTCCATAACGAATTTCTTTGAAAAGTTTGCCAGTTTTCCGTTTCCAACGGTTATCAAAAGAATTAAGAAAAGGCCTGCTTTGCGTATAAAAATTTGTGTAGAAAATCGTGTTTTGCATAGTAGTTGTAGGAAAATAGTATATTACACAACGTGTGCGGAAAGTGACATTTTTCACACGAGGCATGAGCCGAGTGCGACAATCACACCAGTGTGAAATCACTTTCGCACGAGTAATGTACAGTATTTTTCCTA
The DNA here is from genome assembly GCA_910591675.1 of Galerucella calmariensis. NCBI lineage: Eukaryota > Metazoa > Arthropoda > Insecta > Coleoptera > Chrysomelidae > Galerucella > Galerucella calmariensis. The sequence goes on from CAJUYG010001026.1 coordinate 5,101, forward strand.
CGATCACGATCACCAAATAATGTGTAATTTTTTGTTTTAATAACATGAAAGTCCAAGAAATGTCGATGTAAACACACTCTATTTTTAACAATAAATAAGCTGTGTGTATATTTTCTTAGCGCTATAACTATCATGGATAAGAATACCACGTAAAAGCGTCCGTATACTCGACTTCTGACAAACCACAAGGTGGTTCGAACCCGTGCTCGGTGGTTTTTTTTTTAAATTTAAATTGAATAATATATGGACAAATCAACTTAGGAAATACGCATTTGACATATTATACATAAATTTGCGAGGTAAATAGACTAGCATGTCAACATTCAATTTGACAGCTTTTTTATCCGTACACGTGCGGATAAGTTTTTTTTCCGTACGCGTATGAATAAAGGCCACTTTCCATAGAACTAGACAGTGCGATATAATGTCACTTTCCTATGTGATCGTAGGAAAAGAATATTTTCAAACACTATTAGCTTGAACAACTTACTATACAGTGCTTTTCAGATAAGAGTATCCACCTTTAATAACTTTTGTAATACTGGTATATTTTAATACTTGTAGGTTAAAGTGGTTAGTTTATGAGATAAACAATTTTTCTTTTAAGAGCACAAATTTTACTTATTTTTTACTTTCACCTTATTTGCCTGTACTAAAATGGGTTGTACAACAGTTCAAACCCTTTAATCTTTTTAACTGTGCTATTTATTATGAAGTAACAATAAGTGTTCAAAATGAGTACCATTCACTTCCTCTCTGACATTGCTTAATACGGCTGGATTTAATTGTCGACATTCATTTTCTATCCTCACTCGTAAATCATCCAGAGATTCTGGTTGGGTAGCATAAACTTTTGTTTTTAAATACCCCCATAAAAAGAAGTCTAGGGGTGTTAAATCCGGTGACCTAGGTGGCCACTCCATCATCTGCCCCCTTCTACCTATCCAACGAGCGGGGAATGTTTCGTTTAAAAATTGTCGGACAGGCATAGCATAGTGTGGGGTAGCTCCGTCTTGTTGAAATACCAGTAAATCTTCGGAAAGGTTATCATCAGTTTCTATTATTGTTGTAATACGTGGGTCAACCCCTTCCCTGAGTAACTCAAGATATGATTCACCATTTAAATTTCCGTTGATGAAGAAAGGTCCGACAATGTGGTCACCTAGGATACCACACCAAACGTTTAACTTTTGGGGATGTTGTGTATGGAATTCACGCATAATATGTGGATCACTTTCAGCCCAATATCTACAATTATGCCTACTTACTAAGCCATTTAATGAAAATGAGCATTCATCAGAAAAGCAAATATTGTTTAACAATTGTGGATTGTTATTGATAATTTGCGTCATTGATTCGCAAAACTCTAGACGACGATCAAAATCATCTTTATTCAACTCGTGCACCAACTTAACTTTGTATGGGTGGTACTTGAATTTATGTAGAACTCGGAAAACTGTAGAAGATGAAACACCGATCGCTCTACTTATTGTTGACAACGATTGGGGTTGTTGAGCCTCTAAGCTGACTTGCCCTAAAATTGCCACTTGGATTGCTTCGTTATTTACGAGTCCCTCTCGCTTATGCACTTTATTGCAAACAGACCCTGTTGTGGTAAATTTCTCCATCAGTTGAATTACATACTTATGAGTTGCATGTCTTCCGTCATGTAATTCGTTAAATATTCTAGCAGCAGCTCTTGCACAATTATTATTTTGGTAGTATAAACCTACAATTTCAATTATTTCTTGCAAAGAGTAAACCATTTCAGAGAAACAAAATAAATAATGTATCAAATTACACTATCAATAGTGACTACTATGACTACAATGTCAAACTTTAATAAAAAGTAGAGTTTTTTGTTGTTTGGATTTTTTAAGTAGAATAAATAGCACAGTTAAAAAGATTAAAGAGTTTGAACTGTTGTACAACCCATTTTAGTAGAGGCAAATAAGGTGAAAGTAAAAAATAAGTAAAATTTGTGCTCTTAAAAGAAAAAAATTGTTTATCTCATAAACTAACCACTTTAACCTACAAGTATTATACATGTTTAAAATCAGCTCAAAGAGGAGTATCCAAATTTTACATAAAAAATATGAAAAGTAATTTTAAAAAATAAAGGGGATGCTGCTAGGGGTGAGGGGGTGGCTTTTCCAGTAAGTTTAAATAAGCCATAATGCTTGCCCCTTCCAACATAAATTGACGTGTTTTTGAATTTTTTCTAAATACCAGTATTACAAAAGTTATTAAAGGTGGATACTTTTATCTGAAAAGGACTGTATAATAAATAAAATGGAAAATGGCATTTTGTGAGAGAAGTGCACTTATACATGGTACTCTGTATGTTCGTTCTACTTTCGATGCACGAGAATGCGGTCTTCTTGATTATCGGTGGTTTTTCAAGGTATGCAATACGTCGCGATCACGATCCGTTTCTACCTTTATTGTTTTATATAAAAGTGCGCAGTTTTTATTTTTGCTAATAAGGAGGTACAAAAGTGGTGGAAAACAAAGATACCTATAAGGTGAGTTCCTGCGGTACTTATAACAGTACTCGTACGAAAAAAATCGTACACTTTCAACTTAATACAGTACCTACTTATAACTTGGTTATCACGATTTGATTTTTTTTATCAGTGCTATTATAGTTAGTCAAGTATTTTTGGTCCTTCATTTTTGTACATAGATTTTTCCAAAACAGGGACTTTATTAAAGCTCATTTATGATAAGTGCAATAACAAAACATGATAGATGTTTTACATCGTTGCCACGTTGTAATTTTTTTTCAGTTGTTGGCATAAAATTATATTTATAATTTATTTATTGTATAAGATTACATTCAACTCAAAAATAAGAGCGGAAATTATAAAATTTTTATGATTAAATACATAAAATCTTCAATATTTAAATGTGAAATAATAATCTTGGTATTTATTTAATTTATCCGTCAAAATTAGTTTTATCCTATTAATATGGCTATGTAGCCAATGTCAATGCCTTTCAAACGAGATATCACTTGCCATAAGGTCCTATTTAAAATTATTGGCCAGAGTGGCTCTGTGACGTCATCTATTACTATTACGTCACCTGTTACCATTCGTAGAGAAGTTTACAACACTTTATTTTCACCCTCCAAATTTTATTACTGTAAGTGTAGCCGTTCAAAAGATACGAGGGGGGTAGGGGACTTTTGAATGGCACTGTATAAATTGGTCTGTTTTCGTTTATGTAACTTTTAATGGCTCTCAAAAAAGACACTCTTAATTAACCAATTTCGTCCTTTTCCATTAAAAGTTTTCGGTTAGTCTTTGTTTTTCTCCAACGAGAGCCCATTGAATTTTTTTAAAATGTTCGGCATTGTGGGCACAATTTAATCAACAGTAAAAGTATTAAGAATTATTCTGCGCAACAAACCCTTATCGGCAGCGTCTAAAAATGTTTTAGGTTTATCCCTTGTTTTAGTTTTCTTTGGTGAAGTAAAAAATGACCTGGCACCAGCAACAATTTGGCGTTTCTCTTCGACAATTTGTCGAATACTTCTTTCACTAACTTCGTTGCACCAACTTTTCGGTCATATAGCCTATCAAGTTGAATTTTGAGTTCCTCCGATAGTTTTTCTTCCCCCATATATGCAAACATATTGGCGATCACTTCACGAGTTTGAGCGTTTAGAATACGTTTATGTAATTTACTTTTAAACTCCATCACTAGCTGAATCCGGCACTGTATGTATGTATGTTTAACGCTTGAATCGACGTACAATACTGACACTGGAGCTTCAAGCCGGCACGAATTTCGTGCGCATTTGGTAGGCGTTACTTCTCACCGGCCATGGCTCGGTCAGTCCGCTGTACATCTCTTACAGAAGTAATAGGAATTAGCGACCCACAGTTATCTCGTTATCTCTCAAAATATGATATTAGAGATGCTACCATCTCCTTTCAACCATTTGATAAAGACTCATACATTGCGACTCAGTGGTTCGATACTCTCTTTTAAATAGTTATGAAAATAACAGATTATATCTGACACAGTAAATAACAAACTATAAAATGCGAATGAAAACGACAAACCAACACAAGAAATTCTGATAAAATTGTCTGATTTTCACAACATAAGTCTGGCAACCCCGGACACGGCAGCCAACTTTTGGACCGTAACTTCCCCCGTTATATGATTAATTATTCCCTTTACACTTTGGATATTTAGATTTTGTTCAGTGGCTGCAATTGTTACTACAAATATCAAAATTGCAAACTTATCGTAAATAATCTTCACCCTAGGGTAGGGGATCTCTAAAGGCGCGAGAGTGCTGCCACATAGGGAGTCCCGTCAGTACTAATATTTCTAATTTAGTGAGAACTGTAACGCCGTTAGTGGTAGTTGCAGATTCTCCCACATATATCAGCGCTGACATCCTAACGTGTTATCTATGATCCTAACCCGACAACTGCCTGACGTGTATGACGTGTAGTTTTCGTTTTTAAAAACTAATTTGCTTATTTGGGTGTGTGTTGAGTGATCGTAGTGGGTTTTTATTGTTTATAGTGGGATTTTCATTTTAAGAGACAATGTCGAGAATATGTTTTGTGAAAGACTGTAATGTGAGGTGCACCCGGTAAGCTCTATCTTTATAAAAAACATGTTTGTATAAATGAAAAGTGACAGTTTTGAACTTCCCAGCATTGTTGTTGAATTCCTAACATTTATATTTCTTCATGTTTGTCATTGAAATATGTAAAAAAACGTTCCATTTATTGTATACTTTTTTTATTCAATAAAATATATAAGCTTGATGATTATTGTTTTATTTTTCTCACTTCAGGCATTATATGATCCATTTTTTGACATTCCATTTAATTTTACTTGACTATTTGATTGTTATTATTGTAATATCAATCTAATGTTGAGTAACTTTAGATGAAATATTGAAAAATGGACCATAAATGTCATTTTGCAATAAAATTAAAATTACAGTAATTTCGAATATGCCGCCAAAAACTGTAAAATTACAGGAATCTTCTTTTTCAGACGTTAGCGAAGTTCACAACCATCTGATTTGTGTTAGAGGTACTGACGGGACACTCAAGGTGGCGCCACCCGTACAAATAGAGGGCGCCACGGGTCAGTTTCCCATCTATAAGTATTTTTTTATCTATGGTGTGATCTCCAGGATACACTGCAATCGAAAGAAATAAAATAGCAGATAAACTAGAAAAGAGGGGTACTACCATATGTGTAAAAAAGTAGATAACTACTACTGACGTAATCACATCTAGACCCCCCCCATTCCCCATGCCATAAAAAATGAGCAGAACAAAGACCCTCTGTCCCACCTGTAGTGTTTACGTAATACTTGAACGGCTCCACATTATGTTTTACAAAATTTTAGCTTACTATCTTTTGCTCCTTTTAATTTTTCTTTTTTCACTGGAATTTCCGATGGTTTTATAATATAATACTATATTATAGATCAGTAGCCCATGGTACCTGTAAGCCTCATTATTTTAAATAAAAGCCATTTATACACACCGAATTTAATGTTAAAAACAAGTAGAATAAGACTATTTTTTTGTGTTTTGGAAACCGTTCTGATTCTGATGCCGAGAGCACTGCAGCCTATTGGCTTATTGTACTCTACTCCCACATTTAGTCCACCCATCCAGTTATCCCCGTACCTTCGAGTAGACGATATAGGTCCATTGGATGTGTGTTATATACTTCAGGTGGCACATTAGCTTCTCCAAAGATTGTTTGTTTCCTCGAGTCCAGTGCCTCACAGTGGGGTTACGGTCTCAGTCTCCATGCCACAAAGTCTGCAGCTGAGGTCCCCAATATATAACCCTATTTTATGCAGGTGATGTTTTACCGGGGAATGGCCCGTTAGATAACCTGTAATAATTCTCAGCTTATTCCTACTGATATTCAGTAGTTCTTCGGCCCGTTTTACACACGTGTGTCACCCATGAAGGTTTTACTGTGTACCTGCTTTGGAGTGTTCTTCCTTCCACTGGAGTCTATGTTGGCTTTGTACCCATTTTAGTATTTGCCCTCTTTGTGGTCCCAAGAGCTGGTTCTGGTCCAAGATATGCTGTTGGTTGCTGAACCTCTCATCGCGAGCTCATCAGCTTGCTCATTCCCAGAAATACCGCTATGTCCCGGCACCCATACTAATTATACTTTAATGTGGTCATTTCATTTAGTTCTTTCTGGCATTTGCCTACCAGTCTGGATGTTACCTTGCGGCTATTTAAAGCTGCAAGGGCTGCCTGGCTGTCAGTTAGTATGTTTATCCTTTGAGTGTCAGTTCTATGTTTGTTAATTCTGACACATTCTAGGATAGCATAAATCTCTACCTGAAATACAGAGATATTTTCTCCTATTGAGAAGGAGCATCTTGTGTTTCTCATTTCACTAAACACCCCTGCTCCTGTCCCTTCTCCAGTCTGTGACCCGTCTGTGTACCAGCTCTCTTCTCGAGGAAACTTCAGTCCAGTATTGCCCAAGACCCAACCTTTCTAGTTGACTAGGTAGTCTTTATCTGTTAGAAAAAAAATCTAAATTGTTGAATCCGACTCTCATAAAAATCTGTAATTATTTACTTACTTACAGTTTCCTGTGAAAAATTGTCATTTCATTATTTAACTATTATCTTTGACATCTATAATCTGTTATACTTACTCGATATGATTTATCTTTATACAGATTAAATACTACTATTTATATAACCTCATTGTCTTTTGCAAAATGAGATTTAATTGATTTGACTTGATCTATATGAGTATAGCAATGTAGTGAAATAGTGATAAAATGGATAGTTTGGTTATTTTTAAAAGCTGACATAATGATAAACAGTGAGTTAATAGTTATTTACGTAACTAGTTATGAAAAGAGAGATATTGTTCAACAAGCGTAATATTTGCCAAATTTGCAAATTACGCGAGTTGAACAATGTCGCTTTCTTCATAACGTGTTTACCTACAACGTTTTATCTAATTCCGCGCTTCTATAACATTTAATATAATCTTCAATTACAATGTTAATATTAAGGTGGAATCGAATGGTGTTAGAAGTATTGTTACTATACAGGGTGTACCAATCTTACGACAAACTTCGGTATATGGGTTATTTTAAGAGATATCAAAAAATGTTATTAACAAAAATAGTAGATGCATTTTTTGTCCAGCAAAAGTTAAAACCTTGGGGGCGGTTGCCACCCCATCGCGTGGGTAGACATTTTTTTTCGTAAAACTAACTTTTTTTTATTGGTGAACCATTTTACCTATTTAAAGCACGCCTCAGCTACTTTAATATACTATTTCGAGTTTTTCGCGGTTGCGAAGCGTATTCAGTTCCTCTACTGCCAACATTTCCATGCGAGTCGTCCAATGCGCAGCCGACTTAGAATAGATCACGCGTGGTACAGACTATATCTATGATCTTAAACGTAGTAGTATAGGAACTGATATAATTTCAATCAAATCTACACAAATATCAACACAATGCATCTCCACAGATCCAGAGATAAAGAGGGATTGTCAATTTTAATCTATTTTATTGATTAACTTTGAAACTAGAAATTTCTAAATAATGAAAAAAATGTATTTAAAACCCTTACATGATGCGCTTTTATTTAAGGGGAATCTATCGGCAGCGATTTGACAAAATATCGAAGTAT